>JAODAL010012632.1:0-94593 GCA_025379985.1 Phyllomedusa bahiana
AAACCCGCTCCTCGCTTATCGCCGTCAAAAAAGGTACCGGGCCCCTCAAACCTGGGCCCCTTTTTTGAGCAAGCCCCTGATTTTACCCCCGATTTTAAATGTGCCTTTGCCGTAAACGGGATAAAAGAGGCAAGAAACTTAGGTGTTTAACCACCACCAACTTTTCTAGTCAACCCTGCGGGGAATGCTTTAGTTGAAATGGGGGTGGGAACACTTGGCCAAAAAAAGGGGCCCCACCGACGGGGTTCCAACCCCCTGTCACACCCTTTTGTCTCCACCTCCTTTCCCCCTTTGGCCCCCCCAAACGTTTCCTCCCCCCCGCCCATGGGCTCTCCCGAGCATGATTTAGGGAAAAAGCCTCTTTCTTCAGCCTCCACCCCCCGCCCGAGTACCCCCAGCCCATAGAGACCAATTTTTACCCCTTCCCCCTTCCACCAGTTTGACGACCGCACGCTTACAGCGGCAAGGGCCCAGCAGCCAGCCTTCGTCCCCCTTTCCCGGGTTTTAGAGAAAAGGGAAAAAACGGGTTTAACCCAAACCATCCCCAAAATCCCAAAAGGGCCGGGAAAGTCGGCATTGCCACTTTTGGCCTTGAAATGTTGCCTTTTCCTTTTGGTTGGGGCACAGATGGGTTTTCCCCCACGTCCCTGGCCCCTTTTTGCCCCCAATACCAATGCCGAGCAGGGTTTTTTTGCCGAAAGCCGTTCCCCCCCCTGGCCGGCCCCGTTTTCATCTAAAATTTTAAGCGGGTTGTCTTTTTCTGTGTCCGGAAAATCCATCTGACCACCGACACATGGACTATAACCCAACAAGGGGTGTATAAAAACTGGGGGAGTCACTGGGTGAGCTGGGGGGATGTCTTTGGTGGTTTTTGGGTGGCTCCAGGCTTTGGGGAAAGCTCTTCAAAAAAAGCAGGGGTGGTGCAAGGTTTTTTCCACCAAGGTCCCCTGGTGGGATCACGGCCAAAAGAAACCAGGCCGTGTTAAATTTAAACGGGCCCGGGGGACCATCCAAAAACACCCGGCAGGAGCTGTGGACGGCTCCTCCGCAATGAGACCCAGCGCTGGGGTGGGTGACAAGAAACCCTTGGTTTTGGGCCCGGGGAAGGGGGTGGATAACGGGCGAAATCTGCTGGCCGCCCTTAAGGGAACGGGGGCCCGGAGCACATCTCTTGGGTTGGGAATTTGTCCAAAGAACCCTTGTTTGTACCCAAAAATTTTTAAAGAGCTACCCGGGGTTTGGGCTGCCTGCTGAGGAAGGCTCAGGTTTTAGTTCACACTTTGCCGTTCGCCCTGCTTTGTCCCACCCGGCGCGTTGCAGCATCAATTTGGCCCCCCCGTCAACCGTCTCATTGTTTACTGGCAACACCTGGGAAATTTCCCCCCTTTCCCCATGCTCCCGCGGGTTGTGGCAGCGCGCAATGACATTACGCAGTATGAAGTGACCATGGCCTGAAAATAGCAGTGTGGGCCTCGGGGGTTGAGCCACCAGAGTGGGCAGGTGAAAGAGCTCTGCACCCTCCTTGCCCGTTTTTTGAAAGGGGAAACCCCCCAAAAATAAAAATTTTTAGCATAGCTTGTGGTGTCTTGTTTGTAACGAACGTTTGGGCACCTTTAAACATCAGGGCCCGCCCGCAACGGAGGAGGAACGGACAAAGATGCGGACACGGGGGCCCCTTTCCTTTTCGTCGAATCCAAAAAGGCCCGAAATGTTTCACAAATTTTATTGGGCTTTTTTAGGCAAAATGGTTCGGGGGTCCGGGGTAGTGCAAAGGGGGCGCATCACTCTCAAAGGGGGGCATCATCTGAGGCAAGTCGGGCTTGGGGTTTTTAAGCCCTGTCGGAGGAACGGAGGGGGAGGTATTCCTGGACACCCAAAGTTTCCGACGTCCCTGCCTTGGAAAGAGGTTGGGGTGAATTTGAGGTAGGAGGGAAAAAAGAGGAAGGTTTAGTTTGCTAGTGCCCCTTGACCCAGAGGGGTTGGGAAATCCCGGGGTCCATCTCTCACATGAGTGGTTTTGGGTGCTTTTTTCCTCCAACATGTCCCCCATTTTAAAGGGCCCTCAAAATGAACAACAGTTAGGGGTGGCCCCTCCTGGGTCCCAGGGACAAAAAAAAAAAAACCCCGCCTTTTTCCCTTTCCCCCCACCCCAAATAGAGAGTAAAAGAAGGAAAAAGGAGACCTTTCTGATTGATCAACTGGAAAACATCGTTGCTTCCGTTAAGTTCTTCCAAAAGGGGCACCCGGGGGAAAACGTGGCTACTGACAGCAGTAGATTTCCAAGGAAACCGCAAACAGCAGGGAGCAGGCAAGGTGGGAGAAGCCAAGGGTGGGCCTCTTTGGGAATCTTTATTTTTCCCCACCTAAACCAACCCCATGTAATTTCGGGGCCCCAAAAACAAAAACACAAAAACCAGCTTAAGAAACAAAGGTGCCGACAAACTGTGTCTCAAACGATGTTTTTTGGGTGGTTTTTCCGGAAACCCAATCGACCTTTTGGGTTTTTCCCAAAAAAGGAAAGAAAGGTCCCCAGTCGCCGCCCCGCCATAGAGGTGTTGTTTTCCTGGCCCCGCAGCCCCCGCGTCCCTAAACTGAGCGGACCTTCAGCAAAAGTGGAGGAGTCATTAAAGACAAAGCATCCGGCTTTCCCCCGATTAAAGTGGATGGTTTTTACTTTTTTCAAGGTTTTAAACAGGCCCTGGATTTTTGATGATGTTGGCCACAAATTTTTCCCAAGGGCCCCCGATTAAATTGCCGGTCTTTCTTCAAAATTTTCCCCTTCAAACAAAAATGGTCCTCTTAAAAAATGTTTTTAAAATGATTTAAATTTTCTCGGGAATTTTTATTCTCAAACCCCCAAAGATCATTTTTTCTGGTTTTTTCGGGGTGGAGAGGGGAAAAGGGCCCAAGGTTTTAAAGACAAAACCCTATTCCATTTACTCCCCTTTATCTTTGAATTTTCGAAATTTTCAAAAAGGGTTTTGGGGGCTTTTTGCTTTTGAGTTTAAAGCTTTTAAAATTTTGGGCCTTTTTAACAGAAATGTTGGGTTCTAATGGATTTCCCCCTTTAAAAATTTTTAAAGGGTTTAGAAGTAATTTTTATAATTTTTTGGGGGGCAGGGTTTCAGTGAAAAAACAAAACTAAATCAGGGGCCTTTGGGGGAAAAGAAATGTGGCTTCTTTAAATGGCATTTCTCCCTCCCCAATTTTTAAAATTTGGGTTTTGAAGTCATTTTTATAATTTTTTGGGTATGCTTGCTTTGGGAAAAGCAGCAAAACCACAGGTCCTAAATTTAAAAAAGGTGGTTTCTAAAAACCCTTTGTTCTTTTCCCATTGTCAAATGTGGCTCCCAAGGGGCCATGTTTTTAATTTTTTTGGGGGCATTTTTTCTGTGAAATGCAAACTTTTAACCCCCCCCCCCAACCCCCCCCCCCCCCCCCCCCCCGCCCCGGGGGCCCAATTTTAAAAAAAGTGGTTTTTAACAGACATTTTTCTTCACAATTTTTCAAGAGTGGCTCAAGGGGGATGGTGCTGTCAAAAAAAAGGAAAAGGGGAGGCCCCGGGTTAAAGGACAATTTTTGCAAAAAATTTTAAATTGGGTTTTTTCAAGATTCTTTAACAAAAGCTACAATCCCTGTAGTGAGACAACCCATTTAATACAATTAAAAAAAGAGAAACAAGACGTGATGGGATTCCAACCTATTTTAAAAATGTGTTTTCTAGAATTAAAACTTAAATAAAAAAACTGGATTTACAAAATTTGCGGGGGTAAAATTTTCTCCCGAATTGTAAAGGGGGGTACGGGAAAACTTTAAAACATTAAGGGTTTTCCCCGGACAGGGAAGTCAAATTTTCCAGGTTTTTAAATAAAATGGTGGTTGAAAGACTCCTTTTTTGGCACTTTAAAAAAATCTGGGGGTAAAAACATTTAAAGGTCAAAACGGCGGTCCAGGAAAGGTATAGTCAATGTCCAGTTCAATTAAAATTTTGGTTAAAAAAATCCTTTTTTTCCCGGGGCACTTTTTTTTAATCTGTGGGTCATGCAGGGTTTTAAAGGGCATACTGCGGTTCAGGGGCATTATAGTCAAAGTTTCCCGTTTCAACTAAAATGGTGGGGTTAAAAACTCCTTTTTCCGGGACTTTTTTAATCTTGGGTCAATTTGGGGTTTTGGGGCCGGGGGTTTTAAAGCAGCCGGGGGGTTTCCCTTTGGGGCAAGGGGGGTTTTTTAGGGCAAGGGGGGCCCCAGTTCCAAAAGGGGAAAAAATTTTTAATTTTGGTTTCAAAAATTTAAAAACTGCCCTTCCTTTTTTGCCACGGGTTTTTTTAATTTTGGGTTTTTTGGGCCCTTTCAGTTTAAGGGTCCCATGGCCTGTGGGGACAAAGGGGGCGGATAGTGGGGAATGGTGTGGGACTTTTTTTCTGTGGGTTTTATAACTAAGTGTGTTGCCTAAGATGTAGGGAAGTATCCATTTTATGTTGGGAAAGTTAAATTTTTACTTTCCCAAACCCCGTTTGGGTGTTTAAAAAATGAAGGTGGGTTTTTTCCTCTCCCATAGAAATTTTAAAGGTTTATCGGTGATATTTTTATTATCGGAAATATCGGATAACGTCTTGATAATTGACGATATCAACTTTTCACCCATGACGATAGCAATTGGGAACGCTCATCACTTCTGTTTTTTCCCTTAAAAAAAGCAAAAAAACTCTATGTAAAATTCACTGAATAAAAAGGGGCTTTATCGGTTTGGTTTTCCCCGTGCGCTGCAAAATCCCCGAATTTTTTATCGATACCTTTCCCTAGATAAAAGTAGATTTGATAGATAGAAAGATAGATAGATAGAAGATTAGATAGATTTAAAATATGGAATGAAAAACATAAAAGATAGATTTGATAGATATGAGATAGTTTAAAAAAATAAAAATTGCAGCAAATCACATGTTAAAAATGAAAAAAGATTTGTTTTTTCCCGCATGCTTTCAAAACCCACCCTTTTCCCGGGTTACAATTTTTATAGAAAGATTGATAGATAGATGTGTAGATAGATAGATAGATTTGATAGAAATAGATAGATAGATAGATAGAAGAAAAATTTGAGATAGATAGATTTGAAATAGATAGATTTTTAAATAAAGATTTTAAATTTGATTAAATTATATCAAACACAAATTTAAAAGATACATTGATTTGATAGATATGAGTTTGGGAAAAGAGATATTTTATTATTTTTATTTATAATTTTTGTTTAATATTTTTTTTTATTTTTTTTTTTAAAACTTATTTTTAATTTTTTAATATATATATATTTATAAAAATATATATATAAAAATTTATTTTTTTTTATATTTTTTAAATATTTAAAAGATAGATTTGATAGATAGATATAGTTTGACACTGTTTTAAGGGGGAAAAAAAAGTAGATAAGTATTAAAAAGGGTTTTATTTTCATTTTTTTTTCCTTTTTTGGGTCTGGTTGCCTATTTTAAACTTGTCCCCCCAGGGGCTGTGAGCCACACGTTTTGGAGGTGCTGCTGCCCTTGTGTTGGGTTTTGGTACTGAGGGCAGTGCACCTGTTTGCCATTTCTACCTGAGTTTTCCTTTTTTGGGTAATAGCTTGTTTTCCACAGAACTCTATACTATATTAAAGTAAAAAAATTTTTTTCTATAAAAATTTTGTGGTTGGGGGATAGGGTTTGGGCCATGGGGTTTCCCCTAATTGTAGGACATTGGGGCTTAAATGGCATGACATAAATTCCAGAAACTGGACTGAAGAGGAAAACTGAAAAAGAGAGTTACTGAAAAGTGGCCAACTCAAAGCAAAGCAATGGTTTGGCTTCAGCTACTTTTCCCTAAACCTCAGAGACAAAGAGGGGGTTTTCTATGCCTGAGAAGATTGAGTTTAGACTCTTAAACATAAGTGCCATGAGTGTGGCGACACCCCTGACTTGTTTGGCATGTGTATCAGACCATGTGTTGTGTTCCACAATAGTTGGTTTTCTCCATAATCGTTATCTCCTGAACTTGGACTCTCTTAAAGTACCGAGAGCTGGAGGTAGAGAGTACTCACAATAGTGTCAATAGTGGTAAACCATTGGAGAGCAATCATATGACACATAAGTTCTTTAATACCATTGAACAAAAGACTGTTGCTTCTTTGTTGTACAACCAATAAGTATACGTGCCACAGATACTATAACATAGTTATCTATAGGCACTCAAGAGTTCGATCCACAACATTTATTACAAAGGGAACAGCCCCCACTATGCCCATCATACTGGTATCTGTTAGCATGCTCAGAAGCAGAGGAAATCCCATATTGGGCCCCATTGGCAAGGCTCATCCTCTAGGCATGGTGGCCCACTGTGCATGATTGTCCCTCTAAGCATGGTGGGCCTCTGGGCATGGCAGGTATTTAGCTGATTCTTAGGTAGAAATACTGTTCTGGTGGGCACACTCCACTGGTGGGGAATAATCAACTTTACTGGAGGATCCTAGAGTCAACTTCACTCGTGGGCCCCAGGAATCAACTCTTCTGGTGGGCCCACTTCACTGGTGGGGAAGAATCAACCACACTGGAGGGTTCCTAGAGTCAACTTCACTGGTGGACCCCAAGAGTCAACTCTACTGTGGGCACCAAGCACCCAAATCCAACACTGTGTGGTTTTATTTGAACAAGTTGTGCTTGCTCACTTGCCTTATGTCATTCTTGAAAATCTCAAATATAAACCGATATATATTTTTCCTTATTTTATGCAACAAAAAAAATCAACTCCCTCATCTCAGACCTAATATTACATTTTCCTGCTCAATTTGGGCTTTAATGTTTTACCTATTAATTATTTATTAACTTGTGATAATTAGTTTTATGCCCAAAATTTTATTTGAATGAAAATGTAATAAAAAAGAGACATTAAACAATGCTTTATGGTTAATCATTATAGAGGATGTATCTAATACAGGAGACCCCGCAGTATTTACTACCTGAGTAGAACTGTCCTAAAGTACTAGTAATTACTGAAAGAGATTGTCCAGTCATTACAGGAGGACCCTCTTTTCACAATCTTAATCTCTTGGCCTGAAGATAATGCAGTTACAATCAGTGTCTCTTGTTATGGAGAACCTAGAGTGAGCTGATAACCCATTGTTATAGATGGACACTGTGTAATGCCTAGTTTCTCCTGTGGTGGCGCTGCAAAGAACTTGCACATTTACTGCCAGGGTTTCTACTCTCAATGATTACAGATTGCCCAAAGAGTAAAATCGCTTTAACTCTGTGCTAATAACAAATGACCGGTAGCCTAATCCTCTTAAAGAGCACCTCACCCTCTCATCCTCACCATTTGTTTGGTGTGTCACATAATGTCATATTGCATTATAGAGTGTGAATTCCCACTATCTTATCTGACCACGGTTATCTCTTGAGCTTTACTCATGTCTCCTGCTTGTCTTGACCTCCACCGGCCTGATCTTCTGCTTGTAGTCCAATCACGTTTCCTACTATTCCTTTTTTCCCATCACCGTGAATGACCACTTTGAGGCCAGGGACTTGGGAGTTTGCCGCAGCCTGAGTACAAGAGTACCCTTGTACAAGTGGGTAAAGGGGAATCTTTACACTTCACTCCTTGGCGTGGATCTACACCAAAGCTCCACAGAGGATCCACTGCCTGTCTCTAGGGAGGGTAAGGGTCTGTTCACACGGCTTATTTCGCCATGTATTTGGTAGTGCATTTCGCTGCGTATTGTGCAAAGTGCGCACCACAATTGCGGTAATTCATAACTCTCTTAGAGAGCTATGGATCATGCTTCATCTCCCCATGTGTACAATACGATCGTATTGTACGCCCAGAGAGAGAATTGACATGTCAACTGTTCGCGACTCTGACAATGCATGTCAATTGGGCCGCCCCCTCCATGCTTTAGAAGTACACGCTCATCAGTGCGACTTCCAAAATACATGGTGTATTGCGGTGCTACTGTACACGACTCAATTACGCCGTGTGAACATACCTTTATAGTTAATTTCTTACTGTTCTGTTGTAAACCCTCCTATAGCCTATGTGCCAATCTATGACAAATAATGGCTTTTCTGTAATCTTGTTAGAGACAATTAGTTTGCTCTGGAGCTCAGTCAGTCCATGGGCTGACATTACTCACTGCTATAAAGTATCCTGTGCTCTAATCAGATAATACAGTTATGTACAGGCAACCAGGTAGCCGTAAAAACCTGCGTGCACTCAGAGCATATAAAATATATCTTATCTCATGACTAATCTATTGATCAAAGTCATTAGAAAAAGTCTTCATTTACCTGTCCTTTCCTGTTAAAAGCTAAATTTTTATATTTATATGGGACTTCTATGTCTAGTTCAAAAACTTTCATCACATGATAACGGCAGTAAGGCCTTGTTCACATGGCAGGATGTTCCTATTCCAAAATTCACATGCCATTTGCAATCTACATCTTATTATATTTTCTGTGGCTGGATAAGAAATTGGTGTGGGAAAAATATAAATAAATAAGTGACTTGTTCCAATGTTGCAGTCACAGACTACCACCAATATCGGAGCGGTCAGAATCAAAGCCCTTAACGAAAGACACTCACAGAATAAAAACCTAGGGTCCCTACTCTAAAATCTAACTTTTATTTATTACAATTAAAAAATATATCTACAATATATAAAAAATTTCTAGATACACAAGTAACACAATACTCATATGCTTGAAAGCCATACAGCAACAATGTTCTTCATAAACATCCGGTTTACAATTTAATTTAAGAACCAGGTGCTAACTCACGTCCACAAACGTGATACAGTAACCAAAAGCAGGACACAATCATCAAGTATATAGATAAACCTAATCCTGACCCTGTCATGGACAGTGGTAGTGGATCCTCTGGACCACCGCAAGCGATGGCGTAAGCCTCGCCAGGGAGCGGAGTCTAAGTAGGTCCCGGTTTTCACCAGAGCCCGCCACAAAGCGGGATGGACTTGCTGCGGCGGATTTTATTATTATTATTATTATTATTTATTTTAGAGCGCCATTATTTCCAGGGCGCTGTACATTTAAGGGGAATTACATACATAACAAATGTGGAACAATTACAATGGTGACAAAAATGACTAGTAACTGAAACAGAGAGGAAAGAGGACCCTGCCCGCGAGGGCTTACAATCTACAAGGAAGAAGGGGAGAGACAGAATGTGTGGGGCAGACATGTTTGCGGGCCCGTGTAGTGGTGGTGGGGTTAGTGTGGGTTGTAGGCTATCCTGAAGAGATGGGTTTTCAGGTTGCTTTTGAAACTGGTGAAAGTTGGGGAGAGTCTGATGTTTTGGGTTAAGGTGTTCCAGAGTGTGGGTAAAGCACGGGAGAAGTCTTGGAGACGGTTATGTGAGGAGCTGATGAGAGGGGAGCAGAGGAGAAGGTCCTGTGAGGAGCGGAGATTGCGTGAGGGGAGGTATCTGGAAATTAGGGCAGAGATGTATGGAGGGGAATGGTTATGGAGAGCCTTGTAGGTCAGGGTGAGTAATTTGAACTGAATTCGTTGGGCAATGGGCAGCCAGTGAAAGGATTGGCAGAGGGGAGAGGCAGAGGAGTAGCGAGGAGAGAGGTGAATCAGACGAGCAGCAGAGTTGAGGATGGATTGGAGGGGAGCGAGGGTGCTAACTGGGAGGCCACAGAGAAGGATGTTGCAGTAGTCAAGGCGGGAGATGACGAGGGCGTGGACTAGCGTTTTAGTAGTGTCAGAGTTGAGGAATGGGCGGATGCGTGAAATATTTTTCAGGTGGAGGTGGCAGGCACAGGTGAGGGCTTGGATGTGCGGTTTGAAGGATAAAGAGGAGTCTAAGGTTATCCCAAGGCAGCGGACTTGTGGAGCTGGTGAGTGTGGCCATTAACAGTGATAGAGAGATCAGGTGGAGGGAGAGAGTGGGACGGTGGAAAGATGATGAATTCTGTTTTATCTACATTTAGTTTTAAGCGACGGGAGGAGAAGAAGGAGGAAATGGATGATAGGCATTTTGGGATCCGGGAGAGAAGAGAGTTAATATCAGGACCGGAGATATAAAGCTGGGTGTCGTCCGCGTACAGGTGGTAGTTAAAGCCATGCGAGGCTATGAGCTGACCCAGACCAAGAGTGTAGATAGAGAAGAGGAGTGGGCCCAGGACAGACCCCTGGGGGACACCAACAGAGAGCGGGTGGGAGGAGGAGGTGGTGCAGGAGTGAGAGACACTGAATGTCCGTTCAGAGAAGTATGAAGAGATCCAGGAGTGGGCCAGGTCCATGATGCCGAGGGAGGAGAGGATTTGTAGCAGGATGGAGTGGTCGACCGTGTCAAAGGCGGAGGACAGGTCTAGGAGGAGGAGCACAGTGTAGTGGCGTGAGGCTTGGTTAGGGCAGTTTCAGTGGAGTGGTTGGGTCGGAAGCCTGATTGGAGTGGGTCAAGGAGAGAGTTGGAGGAGAGGTGGGAGGACAGTTGAAGATAGACGTGCTGTTCCAGGAGTTTGGATGCAAAAGGAAGCAGCGAGATGGGGCGATAGTTGGACAGTGAGGAGGGGTCGAGAGATGGTTTCTTAAGGATAGGTGTGATGGTCGCGTGTTTAAGAGAGGAAGGGAAGATGCCAGAGGTTAATGATAGATTGAAAAGGTGGGTGAGAGCTGGGAAAATAACAGTGCTGAGGTCTGGGATGAGGTAGGATGGCAGTGGGTCAAGGTTACAGGTAGTGAGGTTGGATTTGGACACTAGAGAGGAAAGGTTATCGTGACTAACAGTGGGAAAGCAGGTTATTGAAGTGTTCACTGGGGACTGTGTCAGGGTGAGGGTGGGTGGTGGCGATTGTAGGGGTATAGAGGTGGGTAGTGGGGACTGAGGGGTGAAGCTTTCTCTGAGGAGGTTGATCTTATGTAAGAAATGAGTGGCAAAGTCGTCCGCTGATAGGAGAGATGGGGGAGGAGGTGCAGGGGGGCGAAGGAGAGAGTTGAAGGTGTTGAATAAATGTCTGGGGTTGTGAGACAAGGAGGATATGAGATTGGTGAAGTAATCCTGTTTGGCGGTGGTGAGTGCAGACTTAAATGTGTGTAGCGATTGTTTGTATGAGGTGAAGTCGTCGGTGGAGCGGCTTTTCTTCCAGCGGCGTTCAGCAATTCTGGAAGCTCGCCTCAGCTGTTTAGTGGAGTCTGTGTGCCAGGGTTGTCTGTTGATGTTGCGGGTTCTGTTGTGTGTGAGAGGAGCGACTGAGTCAAGGGTGGTGGTGATTGTGTTGTTGTAGAAAGCAGCGGCTATGTCTGGGTTGTCAAGTGAGGATATGGTAGAAAGAGGTGCAAGAGAGTCAGAGAGAGTGCGAGGGTTAAGGTTTTGTAAGTTCCTGCGGGGGTGCACTAGATGTGAGACAGGAGGAGCAGGTGGAATGGAGATGGTGGAGAAGGTAATCAGGTTGTGGTCAGATATGGGGTGAGGGGAGTTTGAGATGTCAGATAGGGGGCAGAGGCGGGTGAAGATGAGGTCCAGCGTGTGTCCGTCTGTGTGGGTGGCTCCAGAGGTCCACTGTGAGAGGCCGAAGGAAGAGGAGAGCGAGAGGAGTTTGTTGGCAGCAGGGAGGTGTGCATCAATTGGGATGTTAAAATCTCCCATGACAATAGTGGGGATGTCAGTGGAAAGAAAGTGGAGAAGCCAGGAAGAGAAGTGGTCGAGGAAGGCAGTGGCAGGGCCTGGGGGGCGGTAGACCACAGCCACTTGCAGGTTGGAGGGGGAGTAGATGCGGACAGAGTGCACCTCAAAGGAGGGGAGGGTAAGGGAGGGTAGAGGAGGAATGGGAACAAAAGAGCAGGTATCAGATAGGAGAAGGCCAACACCTCCTCCATGCTTGTTACCGGGGCGGGGAGTGTGGGAAAGTTGGAGACCGCCAAAGGAGAGTGCGGCAGGGGAGACAGTGTCAGAGGGGGTCAGCCAGGTTTCTGTTAGACCAAGGAAAAGTAATTTGTGAGAGATGAATAGGTCGTGTATGTAGGAGAGTTTGTTACATACAGACCGTGGGTTCCAGAGAGCTCCAGGGAGAGAGAGAGAGTGAGCTGGGATCAAGGGAATGTGTTTAAGGTTGAGAGGGTTTACAGAGTTTGTAGGGGTGGATCTGTTGGTAATGCTAGGGACAATAGTGGGAATGTGCTGAGGAGGCCCTGGGTTAGGAGATATGTCCCCAGCAGCCAGGAGCAGCAGTGAGAGGGTGAGCAGGTGGGAGTAGGATAGACTGTATTTAGCTTGGGTCTGTATGGTGCGGAGGGCGTTGATGGTGGAAAAGAGGTTGGTGGCAGCAGACAGATTTATACCAGGTCGCTACCCCTGACGTGACTTGCTTGCGGTGGCAGGTGAGGTGTAGCGTGGTACAAAATCATAAGGCGAGACTTAATCACAGAAAAAAATAAATCATTATTTTTAGAGGTTTTTGCATGGAACCAGAAGTATACTTCAAATTTTCTCTATAAAAATCTCTAAAGTGAAATAAGTTTGATTTTTTTTTTCTAATAAATTCATCTTTTGCTCTTTTCAATTACTGAAACCATGGCCCCTTAAACTCTTATTGAATTTTCCCACCGAACGAAAATGTAAATCCACCAACTTTTTTATGCAGAATCATCACATTTAGCAGGTTCCTCCATTATCACAGCATGGAAGTAAGTGAAATTGCAGAACAAGTTCATCATAAAATATAAAATGTAATATCCAATTAAGAAGGAATAAAGACAATGTAGTTGTTTTAGCATAAAGTACAGACAGATACAGAATAATTGCAAATGTGATGGAAACCTAACCAAACAAAGACACTAATTCTATCTGGAGGGAAAAAAAAGGAAATGATACTAAAAGAAGGTGTATTAGTTCAGTGCTGGAAATGTCTGACCTTTCTTTAAGTTGTTTTTTCTGACTGTGGGGGGTGTCCCTGATTATTTCATTATTTCCATTAATGAGTAATGAATATTTTTGAAATTGTAACACTGTAAAAATAAAATATGGAAAGGTCAGAAAATTGCTATTTAATTCTTAATGTATTCAACTTGGATCCTATGTTTAGTAACTACATATCTACAATTGCAAAGAAAAGTAAGTGAACCCTACTAGAGTTTTCAGTTTCCTTGATTTCTGCATTGATAACTTTTATAGGAAGTTCTGATACATAAGTCACAATTATAGAAAAACACAATGGGCGACATGTATGAAAGGGTTGTTCACCCATTTCTGGCGTACAATGCACCTAACTGAGCGGCTACTATGTCTAATGCACCTAATGAATGTGTTAGGCGCATTGTTCGTAAGACTCAACACTTTCTAATGCACCTAACATGAGGGGGTGTTCTGGGGGCGTCGCACCAAACTCGTAATATTAGACACATATATGAATGTGGTTCGGCAAAACTATGTTCATTACTGCTCGGACAGGCAGACCTATCTCACTGTGATCTGCCTGAGCCTGAGGAGGCGAAGTGGGGATAGATTTGCTGTAAGGAGCAAAAATGTCCAATATTTCTCAACTTCCTCCAGAACAATAATAAAAAGTAATTTATTATAATTATCAAACAGTATAAAATGTAATTATTTAACTCTAATGAAAAATATTATCATATAAATTAACATAAAATATATAATATCCCAAACATATAAAAAATTTTCCTATGAAATTTATTTAAAATTAATAGAATTTAAAAGAAATTTTACATTAAAAACCCACTGATGATGTTGTTCAGAATTTTATATTTAAAATTCTGACTACATTAAATTTGAAATGTATTTTTGCTGCTCTCACCCTTTATTCTACATACAGCAAGAGCCAGCACAGCACAGGTATTGCTGGGACTTTTTGTCCTCCAAGCAGGATCATTCCCATAGTTTCTATCACTGACATGCTATTCTAATGACTTTTCTTATTTCCAGCCTGTCTATAGCCTTTCTACATGTTTGGTGCATTACTTATGCGCCTAAGTTTCGGAATCCGGAAAACACACAGGCGAAGCGCGATGAAGTTAACACCCCTTTTATGAACACACAAAAACCACTTTCATACATTCAGGCGCATTATACACTGAAAATGAGACTCGATAATTCCCTTTGACGTGCCTTCCTTCATACATGTCGCCCAGTGTAACTAAACTTATAACACACAGACAGTAATGGTGTTTATGTCTTTTATTGAGCACATTGAGTAAACATCCACAGTGAAGGGAGAAAATAAATTAGGCAAACCCATTGGAACAACAGGGATTTATGCATTGACAAACAATGTGGTCTGATTTATTTTTTTTTATTGAGTCACCATTTTGGATAATCACAATCTAACTAATGTAACAACACATAGATGGTTGTGCCGTTTATGTCTATTATTGAGCATATTGACCAGTTCCTGTCCAGGTCAATAACCCCCTTTTCTGTACAAGGACATTTTCCTTTTCCTTAGAACACGCAGGTTTGAACGTTTGGTTATTCTGCAAATTTTCTGCATTTTTTTTCTGTGATAGTTTTTATTGTCATGCAATTTTAACATTAGATTTTTTTTGTTTAATAATATGAAGAAACAATTTTTTTTTTAGAAAAACCCCTCTGTTTTCACTTTTTTTTGTTGCTTATTTCATTTTTAACAGCCAAAGTTGCGCTAAAATGAGTTTTTCAACTTTTCTGTTATGGAAGTTTATATATAGGTGATTTAAAGGACCACATGTATGAAAACTGTCTACGTCTAAAATTCACTTTGTTGTCCATAGCAACCAATCAGAGACCCTCTTTCATTTTTCCAGAGCACTATATGAAATTAAAGGGGAGTTCTGATTGGTTGTTATGGGCCACAAAGTGAGTTTTAGACCTAGTTGGTTTTCATACATGTGGCCCAAAGTCTTAGGGTTGTGGAACTAAAGGTTGTGGTTTGGAATCTGGATTATTTTATTAAAATAAAGTATAATCTGGACTATACTAATTCTTATTTTAAAAAATGTGTATGTTTATTTTTTTATAATTATTATTTTATTTTACACATTGTGCTCCTATAAGGTCAGAAAATGACCTTTGAGGGGGATTTTAATATCCCTTTTTTTCTGGCTTCCTATATAACTGTGGTTGATATATTAGCTCCAGTTACAGGGAAAATACAGGGGAAAAACAACATCTGAACTCATTCCAGATCTGATCTGGGTCTGGTTAGACCCAGATACTTATGCAGTTACCAAACCCTGAGGGTCATGTGACCGGTGACATTGGGAAGCAACAATCTGAGACGCCTTCTGCATATCTATGTGTCCAGAGCTCATTAAGTTCTGTATATTCAATACACAAGTAGACAGGGAAGGTAATAATAATAACCTCCGTGCAGAGTTACTTGTTGATGCTGGATGCTGACTGCCCAAATGTTTATAGTCTATGGGTGATTGCCATCTAAGTAAACATTCACAGTGCAGAGAGAAAACATTGAATTCAACTTGAATTTAATACCCTATAGTCCTTCACTTTCACCAAATGTTCCCTGAAGCTGGAAACAATATGTATGCAGCATTTAGGAGGAATTTCGGACCATTCTTCTCTGCAGTGCTTGTCAGGTTATCAGTATATCTGGGAGACCTGGGTTTGAATGGATTTACGGAATTATCTACACTCACCGGCCATTTTATTAGGTACACCTGTCCAACTGCTCGTTAACACTTAATTTCTAATCAGCCAATCACATGGCGGCAACTCAGTGCATTTAGGCATGTAGACATGGTCAAGACAATCTCCTGCAGTTCAAACCGAGCATCAGTATGGGGAAGAAAGGTGATTTGAGTGCCTTTGAACGTGGCATGGTTGTTGGTGCCAGAAGGGCTGGTCTGAGTATTTCAGAAACTGCTGATCTCCTGGGATTTTCACGCACAACCATCTCTAGGGTTTACAGAGAATGGTCCGAAAAAGAAAAAACATCCAGTGAGCGGCAGTCCTGTGGGCGGAAATTCCTTGTTGATACCAGAGGTCAAAGGAGAATGGGCAGACTGGTTTGAGCTGATAGAAAGGCAACAGTGACTCAAATAGCCACCCGTTACAACCAAGGTAGGCAGAAGAGCATCTCTGAACGCACAGTACGGCGAACTTTGAGGCAGATGGGCTACAGCAGCAGAAGACCACACTGGGTGCCACTCCTTTCAGCTAAGAACAGGAAACTGAGGCTCCAATTTGCCCAAGCTCATCGAAATTGGACAGTAGAAGATTGGAAAAACGTTGCCTGGTCTGATGAGTCTCGATTTCTGCTGCGACATTCGGATGGTAGGGTCAGAATTTGGCGTCAACAACATGAAAGCATGGATCCATCCTGCCTTGTATCAACGGTTCAGGCTGGTGGTGGTGGTGTCATGGTGTGGGGAATATTTTCTTGGCACTCTTTGGGCCCCTTGGTACCAATTGAGCATCGTTGCAACACCTTGTGGAATCTATGCCACGAAGAATTGAGGCAGTTCTGAAGGCAAAAGGGGGTCCAACCCGTTACTAGCATGGTGTACCTAATAAAGTGGCCGGTGAGTGTATATGTGGATGGATTTTTTTTTTTTATAGTTATGTGCAAAACACCTTAGGTTATGTTCACACGATGTACTGCAGCGCATATAGTACACGCCGCAGTACATTGTGGCTTTCAGGAGCTTGCACTAATACGCGCGCACTCCCACGGCGTGGGGGCCGGCAGCCCACCAGCCCCATTGACATTCATTACTCGCGGCGCTTATTCACCACTAATCGTATTGTGCGAGCGGTGAGAGGAGGCGTAATCCTTAGTTTTCTATGAGAACTATGGATTACCGTAATTTCGACGTGCATCTCGCCCGTATTAGAGAGCAAATATGCAGCAAATTGCATGCCCAATTTACACCATACTAGCATACCCTTAGAGTGTGAATGCCATTCTTCATGTGTACACAAGACATAGCACAATTTCCGCCCATTATATGAATTTGTCATGCTTTTCAGTAGATGCCCTCCTGTGCAGGCTTCTTTTCTATGAACTAAGTTCTAGAGTGGGTGGAGACTAGCTGCTATTATGTCCCTCATACACAGTCCACATAGAAAGAAAGGAAAACCTGCTCCTTGCCTCTCTCTCATACACCCACATCAGGCAGTCAGTAAATAGTCACTAATGCATGTTTGAGAGTTACTTGATTATCAAAATTTACTCTGTTCATTCACTATAGATCCACATTAGAGTTCAGTTTATGCAGTACACAAAAGAATCAAGGTCTGCAACCTGTATTAATATAAATGTGTATTAAAGCACTAAGGGTGATGTTTCAGAAAAGAGGCACATCCATGCCAGGTTTAAGGCCCAATAAATGAGTGTATTGTGCGCCTGAATGAAGAAACCTGTCAAAAATCTGGTGTCTTGTACACTTTGCATAGTATAATCGGTGCGCCTAATCTAGGCACATAGCATAACCTAGGCGAATACAAGAGAGCAAAACCTTGAGCAGAATTGATCGTTTTAAAAAATCATATTAGACCTGAATCCTGTGATACGATAAGATTCATAACAACTTTTAATTCTGGGTCAAATTTAATGAGAAAGTCGTTGGTGAAATTTTGGTATATATTTCAGAGCGATGAGGGTTTGCATGAATGTATTTCTGACAAGCCTTCTATCACCTATAAGAGATCTTCCAATTTAAGAGATATTTTGGTTAAAAGCCATCACACAGGCAATTGTCTTGAGGGCTTTAAAACCAAAGGTCCTAAATGGGGTTGTAAACCATGCGATAAATGTGTGACATGTCCGAACCTTCTTTCTATTGATAAATTTTGGAACGCGACAGAAAGTAAAGAATTTAAAATTACCCAACTATCAACTGCAACACCATTGGAGTGATCTGCTTTACTGCATACCCTTGCAATTTAATATACATCAATCTAACAACACGTGAGTTAAAAAGCAGGGTACGGGAACACATTCTAGGCTTTACAGAATCTGATGAACTTTTACACCTTAAACCAATCCCCAGACTCTTCAAAGCAGCACATGGTTGCGAAGCAAGTCTTTTGAAGATTTGGGGGATTGACAGGGTATTGATTCCGTCTCCTGCTGGAGATTGGAAAAAACTTCTGGCCCAAAAAGAAACCAAGTGGATTTTCAAATGTGATAACATTGCTCCACATGGCCTCAATGAATGTTTAAGTTTTGCTTCATTTCTTTAAGTTTTCTTGAGTTCTTTAAATTTAAGTGTAAGTTTAGTATCCATGGACTTTTTTTATATTCACATTTATTTTCCCTGTCCTATGTGATTTTATTTAATTGATTATTTGTGAGTGTTTGTCACCAATTCCATTTTTGTTCTTCTTTCGTAGATCTGTACAAGACTAGTATTGCACTAAGGAACTATGACTATATCTGTAGTTTTTCGGCCACATATATATTTATATTGCTGAAAAATTATCTATCTATCTATCTATCTATCTATCTATATATATTTAATATATATCATATATAATATATATATATATATATATATATATATATATATATATATTATGAGTTAGTAAAGAATAACGATATTATATATATATATAATATATTTATATATATATAATATATTTATATAGTTCATATATCACCCTCTTTTTTTGTACTACATTGGCTTAAGGCATTGTATTATAAAGATAATTGTATTATAAAGATACATATGTTTTTTTGTCTTTAACCACACTTGTCATATTTTTCATTATTGTTATATATTGCTATGTACGATGATTTATATTTAAAGGGGTTGTCTCACTACAAGGATTGCTGCTTTTTATGTTAAAGATCTTGCAAAAACAAGTCACTTTGCAATATATGTCCATTACCAGTGTCCTATATATTCCTAGATATCCCCTCTCGTATGGGCTGCATCAGCTCCTCAGGTCGCTATAGCTACAGACCTGTTTGATCTATACTGAGAGGCTGCCAGCACTGGTTGCTATAGCTACAGACCTGGCTTCTACTGCAGCCTAGTGGAAGCCAATAAACATGCCCCTGAATTCACTGGACTGAGGTAAGATGAATCAATGTATGGAAAACCCCCCTTTAATTATCAATCCAAACAAGGATTTTCCCCGCAGTCACTCTTTAAAACACAATTTCAAATTTTTTTTTGACATTATATATTTAAAAGCGCCATGTGTGATTTTTTTTATTTAATTTTTTTTTTATTTATGGTTTTAAAATTCTAATTTTTTGTTTTTTCAAATACTTTTAGTTCATTTTATGTGTTTTATTCACATTCACTCAATCACACTCCCTTTGTCTGTTTGCTTTCTCCAGCACACTTTCCTTTTCACTCACGCATTTTTATCACTTGGGTGCACAGTGCCATTCACTCCATTCACTTCCATTGTATTATACAATTAATCCTCTGTTATTAGTTCAGGGGTTTATTATGCTGCAGTACAATTATTCAGCTTGTGGAACGCATTTGCTGCTCTAGGGACTTCCTATATTAAGTACATCTGGTTCTGGTTTCTTTGCAACGCATTTATGTTCCACAATCGGCATCGGCATTTCTCTTCTCTTATCTGCTGGAATTGACTTAATTCACTTTGAAGTTTACATGTTTGTATTTATGTATTAGTGTATGCATTCTACTTCCAGTTTGTACCTGGTCTGTTACTATTGGGATATTTCGTCTACATAGTCCCTCCAACATTGCTTCTTGGTTGTGCCATTTTCTTCCTAGCATCCATTAAATATCAAAAATTTTAAAATATAATATATAATAATTTATATAAATTTTATATATATATATTATATATATATATATATTATATATATATATAAAATTTTAAAAAAAAAAGAAAAAGTAAACCCCACGAACATTTCCTTTTCAAAGCATAACCGCGAAGCATGCATTGGGGTGTTCCACTCCTTTCCCTCTTTAGTTTCCCATAGGAAAAAGAGGGGGTTTTTTTTCTCCCAGAAAATCAATCTGTAAGAGGGGACAGTAAAAAAATAATAAATTTTTCAATGGTTTACATTACCAAAACCATTTTGATAGCATTATGAGCTAATCGGGTTTGTTCCTACCCCTAAACGGGAGTAAACCCCTGTGCTGTGATTGGCTCCTACATCTGTCTTTCTCCCCTCTAAGCGTGGAAAAATAAAAGTGAAACCACTCCCTCATTTGTTGTGGGGTTGTGTTGTATAAAAAAAAAAAAATGTAATATTTTAGCAAATTTATAAAAAAGAAAAACGAAATATCACATGGTCAAAATTTTCAGACCATTTATTTGAGTCACTAATTTAACTCAATGCGTACTTTTTTCCTTTCTATCCCCTTGAGATTTTCACTCCTTAAATTGAGTCCAGCGTTTTTTTTAATGAACTAATTGGATTTGTTAGGAAAGGCACACACCTGTCTATATAAGACCTCGCAGATCACAGTGCATGTCAGTGCACATGAGAATCACCCAAAGTGGTGCCCAAAGGAGCCACTCATCTTGGCACATAGATCACCAATCACTGCATGCACCTCACCTCACTTATGTAAGAGCAGGACATGTAGTACCACACGTACTAAAAGGGCTACACTAGTTGAGGTTATTTTCGAAAAGGGGTTGAAATCGGCCGGGTTTTTATTTTATGGAATTTTCGACACTTGATAATTTAGGTGAAAACTGGAAAAATCTATTAAATCGCCCCTTTTCGGCGCTTCCTGTCATTTTGGGCCGAAATCAGCTTAGAGAATAAGAGGGTGAGCTGGGTGGGAGGGCATGACTAGATGTTATGGTTGGTTTTGGCTGGAAAAAACCATACCTCTTTTTTAACATAGAACAGCCCTCCGTTTCAGATCAGTGTGTCAATGTGTCTCATAAAGCAGACATTCTCGGGTCTCCTCAAAACAGCTCAGCAAACTGTTTTTTTTTTACAACAACAACGATGCTTTTAGCTTGGAACTTAAAACAAGGTAGATTAGAAAATTTTCAGTTTTATTATTTAGGCGGAATTGAAAGAAGCAACTACGTTGAACAGCCACGGGGGGGAGGGGTGGTGAACATAGACAGACGGGCAGGCTTTTAAAGGGAAGAGGGGAAATTTGTTCGGTCCAACTCTTTGCCCCTGCATTGAAATGGCTTTTTTAATACCAGTTTTTGGGCCAGTGTTTGGGTGAAATTTTACCTTAATTTTTGTGCAGCCTGTATTTATATTAGGTACAAAAAACTTCTGTAACTGCAGGGTTATTGATAGGTGAAAAAACCAACCTTTTATATCCACACATTTTTATTGGGTTTTTTTTTCACTTTTGGTCGGGCCCATTTTTGTTCAAAGACCCACTTTGAATTACAAGGGGTACAGAACTTTTTCTGTCACCGCATTTTTTTTCATAGTGAAAAAACCCAATTTTTTAAATTTCGACACCAATTTAATTAGGTTTTTTCCTTTTTGGCCCAGGCTTTTTTTGTTGAAGGACCCACTTGTACTTATATTAACATACAGAAATTTTCCTAGTAATTGCTTTTGGGTTTTTTCAAGGTTTGCAAAAACCCCTATTATTATCAGTACACAATTTTTTAGTTTTTTTTCACTTTGGGGCCAGCTCAGTTTTGTTCAAAGACCCATTTTTGTACTTAAAAAAGGATACAGAATTTTCATCCCGAGGTTATTTCATGGGTTTGCAAAAACCACCTTTTTTACCGTACACAATTTATTGGGGTTTTTTCCCTTTTTGGCGCAGGCCATTTTTGTTGAAAGACCGACTTTTTATTATATTACCATACAGAAATTTGTAGAAATTTGGGTGTTTTATTTAAAAGGGTCAAAAACCGTTTTTTTATCTACACAATTTAATTTAAATTTTTCACTTTGGCGCGCTCATTTTGTTCAAAGACCCACTTTTACAAAATGGGAACAAAATTTTCTATCCCTCAGGGTGTATTTCTAGATGCAAAAAACCCCCTTTTTTATTACCTTACACTTTCAAAAAGTGTTTTTTTTTATTTTTGGTACGTCCCCATTTTGTTCAAAGAGCCACCTTTTTATTTTGTATTACTGTTGGTGTATTTCTTTGGTGAAAAACCCCGTTTGTTATCCTATAACTTTTAAAAGCTGTATTAACGTGGTGCGGCCTTAGTTTTTTTTCAAAACCCAGGGGTGTACGAAAATTTTCTGATAAAAACATTTTCAGTAATTTCTCGTTTGTCATTGCTCAAAAAAGCAATATCTCATTCGTGTAACTTCGAATAGTTTTATTGCGCTCGGGGACTTCTTTTTTTGCGCAGATGCGCCTTTTAGGGAAGTTTTTTGAAAACAAAATTTCTATCCTTTTCAGTTGAAAAACCCGGGGACTGGAAAAAAGAACACTTTTAAAATTTGTCTTAGGTTTTCCCCGCCCGCTTTTTCACAGGTTTTTGCTAGAAACCCTTTTCATTTTCAAATCCTAGTTGGCTGTAGGAAATTAGAGGGATTTAAGAATAGCGTGATTTGCCGTCTTTTAATAAGAACTTTCAAAAACCTCCATACCTTTTAAATTTTTATCTTTCTAAACAGGGACGAAATGCAGGGGGTAAGCAGCAAAAGGGGTTAGGAGGTAGGGGTACGAGAAAGGGTCCCTTCCATCCCGGGACCGCAGGCCTGCATGCGGGTCAGGGCCCTGTGAATCTCAGTAACAAAACACGTCGCCAATCTGTTCTTCAGTGGTTAATCAACCTCATCCACATCTTACCTCTTCTCCTCCCATCACGGCCACAAATTTGTCGCCCAATATATCAGATCCATCAACATAAGCGAAAGGCATCCCAAATGTCAACTCGTGTACCCCACGTGGAAAATCCTTTTTTCTGAAACCTCGATGAAAAAATTTCGGTTAGGTTCAGAAGGGCATTTTAAAAAGATCAAGAGGCCAAAGAGGAAATTTTTTGTCTCCCTTTTACGCCCAGTTAATGTTTCCCTTTAGGGGAAGAGAAGGAAGCGGTCAATGGGCAAAAATCCCCAGGGGGGGGGAAACCCCTTTTGCAGTCCCTTGTTTTTGCAGCCGCATCCCATGCAGAATGCAGGACGACAAAGTCACCTGTTGGATGAGAATGACGACATTGGGGTCCAACGGGCCCCTTTTCAGCGAATTTGCTTGCAACGCTTCATCCGGGACGAAGGAAGACGAGGGGGTATGTCAGTGGGGCCCCCCCCAAAAAGGGGGAGAGGGGTTGCAGAATCCGCTAAATGTTTTCCGCCACCCAGATCAGAAAACACCGCCTTCATTTATCGCTGTCAAAAGGGTTTCCAGGATTCTCAAGCCTGGGTTTTTTTCGGCAAGCCTTGTTTCACCCACAATGTAATGCCCCCTTTGCCAAAAACATCATAGGGGGCCAAGAATCTTAGGTGTTTAACCACCACCAACATTCTAGCCACATGCGGGAATGCATGAGTTAAATGGAGGGAACAAGGGCCAAAAAAAAAGCCCGCCCCGTTTCCCGGGCTTCCAAACCATTTTCAAACCCTCTGCCCCCGTCCCTCCCCTCCACCCCACCAAACGTTCCTCAGTTTTCCCTTTGTCTTTCAAGTCATGATCAGGGGTCTGCCTCGCTTCCCCTCCCCGTCTCCCGAGTAAAACCAGCCCGCCATGCCCATCCTTTTCCCCCCTTCTTCTTCCCCCAGTTTGACAACCCACGCCTACAGTCCCCAGTCTGCAGCCAGCCTTCTTAAAACCGGTTTGGGGTAAAAAACACTTAAACCCCCAAACCAAAAAGCCAAAACCAAAATTCGCATTGCCACTTTGGCCGGAAATTTGCCTTTTCCTCTGGGGGACACAGAGGGTTCCCCCCCTGTCATGGCTCTTGCTCCCCCCCAATACCAAAGCCGAGCGGGCATTTTTTTGCCGAAAAGCCTCCCTCCCCTGGCCAGCCACTGTCATCTAAAATTTTAAAAGGCGTTGTCTTTTCCTGTCCCCGGAAAAAGCCATTACCACCAACAATGGACTAGTAAGCAGGCCAAGGCCCTATATCCTGTGACACCACGGGGTAAGCTGGTGAATGTCTCTGGGGTGAGGTGGCTCTCAGGCCGGAACCTTTTAAAACCCCAGGGTGGTTCATTCTTTCCCCCGGGCCCCCCTTTTGGCTCAGTCCCGGAAAAAACCGGGGCCTTTTTAAAATTAAACCGCTTGGAACCCCCCACTTTTAGGGTTTTTGGCTTTCCCCAACAACTGAGTGCTGGCAGGGGGCGAAACCTGTTTAGGCAAAGTGGGGGGCGAAAACGGCAAAACCTCTGGGCCGCCCCCAAGATCGGGTGGGCAACCCGTGCCTGGGATTGAACCCTTGTTTTCCGAAATTTTTCCCCAAACCACCCCGGGCGGCCCGCTGAGGAAGGCCGAGGCACCTTTCTCTTCCGAATCCCCAAAGGCCCCAAGTTTCACAATTTTATCGTCTCGTTAGGCAGTGGTTCAGGGTCCGGGGTAGGCAAAACGGGCCTCAGCCCAGGGGGCATCATCTAGGCAATCGGGCGTGTTGAAACTGTGCCGGACGAAGCGGGGGAGGAGGAGAGGTATTTCCCGGACACCAACTTTTCCGACGCCCCTGCCTTTGGAAAGAGGTTGGCAAGAATTTGAGGCGGAGGAGGAAATGAGGGAAGGCAGTTTGCATGCCCTCGACCCAGAGGCTTTGGGAAAATCAAGGCTCCATCTCTCACATGAGTCTTGATGCTCCATTTCCTCCAAAATGACCCCCATTAAGGCCACAAAATGAAAAAACATTACTGGGTGGGCCACCCTCCCTGACCCCGGCAAAAACCAACTCAGCACTTTTTCCTTCCCCACCCAAAAAAAGTAAAAAGCAGGAAAAAGGGAACCCCGCTGTTATCAACTGAGACATCTTTGTTTTCCTCTTCAAATGTCACGGGGGAACAACGCAGCGACTACAGCAGTAGAGGCCAAGTAGACTAGCGGCAAGCCAGCAGGAATGTGGCACCTAAAAGGGTACCTCTGGGAATCTTTATTTACCACCTCACCAAACACGTAATGCAGGGCACAATCAAACACAGAGACCGGCTTTAAAATCTGTTGCAGACAAATTCTCTCAACACCGATTTTTTGTAGTGTTCCAGACCCAATCGACTTTGGGATCCAAATGGACAATGGCCCGAGCTCGCGCACGCATAGAGGTTGCCCCCACAGCCGGCCCCTATCTGAGGGACCTTCAGCACAGCGGGGGAGTCCCTTACAGACAAACGCAAACCGGCTTTCCACAGATAAATGTTGACGTTTTACATTCATCAAGATGACAGGCATGGATCTCTGATGATGTTTTGGCCCCAATTGCCGAGGTCACCGATTAGTTTTCCGGGCCTTTCACATTCCCTTCCAAAAGAATGGCCTCTTGAAACTTTTTTTTAAAATTTTTCATTTCTTTTTGCAATTTTTTATTCTCGTTCCCCCAAAAAATCAAATTTTTCTGGTTTTGCGGGGTGGAAACTGTAAAAGACACCAAGGTTTCATACAAAACCGATTCCATTTACTCACTTTTTTCACTTTTTTGCATTGGGGTCATTTGCTGTAGATCACTATAATCATGGTCCTTTTGGGAAAAAAATTTTGGCTTCTAAGTGGCTTTTCTCCTCACACTTTTTAAAAGGGGCGAGAAGTCATATTTAAAAATTTTTTTTGGGGCATGTTGCTGTTTAGATACAGTATAATCATGGTCCTTTAAAGAAATGTGGCTTCAATGGGTTTCTCCCCCACAATTTTAACAGGGGGCTAAAGTCATTTTTTTAATTTTTTGGTTTCTGCTTTGAAATTCAGCAAAAACTAAGTCCCATTCTAAAAAAAAATGGTTTCAAACATTTTTCTTCCCCAATTGTCAAAGTGGGTCAAGGGGCATGTTTTTTTAATTTTTGGGGGATGTTGTGTGAAATGCACTATACTACAGGTCCCATTCAAACAATGTGGGTTCTAACAGACATTTTTTCTTCTCAATTTTTCAAGAGGTCAAGGTGATGGTGCTGTCGAAACAGGAAAAGGGAGGGCATGTTAATGGACATATTGCAAAAAATTTTTTTTGGGAAGATCAAAAAATAACTACAATCCCGTATTAAACAACCCATTTAATACAATAAAACAAAAAAGAAACAAAGACTGGTGGGGGTTCCATCCTATTTTAAAAATGTGTTTTCAGAAATTAAACTATAAAAAAACGCATGTACAAAAAGCTGATACAAGATTCCTTGAATTGAAAAAGGGAGGTACAGGAAACTTTAACAGATATGGTTACCCAGGACAGGGATAGTTATGCAGTTCAACAAAAAATGGGGGTTCAAAACTCCTTTTTTCCGGCACTTTTTTAAACTGTGGGTCCAGGTTTTAATGCATAACTGTGGTAAGGACAGAAATAGACAATTCCCTAAAAATAAAAGGTGGTTCAAAGACTCCTTTTTTCCCGCACTTTTTAATCTTGGGGTGACAGGTTTTTAAAGGGCATACTGCAGTACAGGACGTATAGGGAATGTCCAGTAAACTAAAAAGGTGGTTCAAAACCCTTTTTTTGCACTTTTAATCTGGGGTCAGAAGGGTTTAATGGTCATACTGTGGACGGACAGATATAGACAATGCCAGGAAACCTAAAATGGTGGTTCAAAGACTCCTTTTTTTTCCAGCACTTTTTAATTGTGGGTCAGACAGGTTAGGTCAACGTGGGCCGGATAGGTTTTGTCAAGGCCAGTTTTACTGAAATGGTGGTTTTAAAGTTCCTTTTTTTGGGAGTCTTTAAAACTGGGGGTCATGCAGGTTTGGGGCTCATGCTGTGGCCCAGGATAGGTATAGTATTTTCCGTTTAAATAAAATGGTGGTTCAAAGACCCTTTTTTTAGGGACTTTTTAATCTGTGGACAGACAGGTTTTTTTTAAGGGTCATGCTTTGGCCCCGGACAGAAAATCAATGTCCATTAACTAAAAAGTGGTTCAAAGACTCCCTTTGCGGCATTTTTTTTAAATCGGGGGGATGCAGGTTTTTGGGGGCCCTGCTGTGGCCCAGACAGGGAATCAATGTCCATTCAAATAAAATGGTGGTTAAAAGACTCCCTTTTTCCCCGGACTTTTAATCTGGGGGGGCAAGGTTTGGGGCTCATGTAGGCCCAGGGGCAGGTATAGTCATTGTCCATTTTAACAAAAAAAGGTGGGTTTTAAAAAACTCCCTTTTTTCCGGGGGCTTTTTAAATCTGGGGGGGCTGTAGGTTTGGGGCCAGCTTGGTCCAGGACAGGTACCTCAAGTTCCAGTAATTAAAAAAAGGGGTCAAAAATTTTTTGCGGGACTTTTTTAAATCTGGTGGTCATGCGGGTTTGGGGCTCTGCTGTGGCCCCAGACAGGTTTTACAATGTCCCGTTCTACAAAATGGTGGTTGAAAGACTCCTTTTTTCTGGCATCTTTAAAAACTTGGGGGGCATGCAGGTTTTGGGGCTCAGCTGGGCCCAATAAAGTATAGTCATTGTCCAGTTCAACTAAAATGGTGGTTCAAAGACTCCTTTTTCAGGGGACTTTTTAATTGGGGGGCATGCAGGTTTGGGGCTCATGTTGGCCCAGGACGGAAAAATCAAAGTCCAGTTAAACAAAAATGGGGTTAAAGACCCTTTTTCGGCACTTTTAATTGGGGGGGTGCTTTTTTGGGCTTCTGGGAGGGGCAGAAAAAGTCAAGTCCTTAAAATAAAATGGGGTTAAAAGACTCCCTTTTTGGACTTTTTAAAACTGGGGTAAAAAGTTTTTGGGTCATGCTGGGTTTCCCGGACAACCCCATAATAATATGGGAATTCCCAAAGCCAAAATAAAACCCCAAAGCAATCATAACCCTGGGGATAGGGGGTGGTGCCGGTAACCAAAATTTTTAAAAAGGGATAAAAAGTGGGCCATAAAAATAAATGTGTGGTTTAAAGAATTAACCGGTTTTTCTGTGTGGGTGTAATAGGTTTTAAATTGGTGTGGAGTTTTTCCTCTTCCCCAAAATTATTTATTGGGATCTTTTTTCCCGGCAATAAATTTCAAAGTTTTTAGCTATGGGGTTCCTTTTTTGTTCAAACCATTACTGTTCAACCCCCAAAAATTGGGAAGGTTTTTTTTTAGTAAGTAATGGTCCCCCATTTTCTGTAGGGTTTTTTCCAGGACAGGTTATGCCCAATGTCCCTTCAAATAAAATGGGGTTGAAAGATCCCATTTCCTGACAAAATTTTTAAAATCTGGGGGCATCAGGTTTTGGTTGCGCCTTTTAGAAGGTATAGTCAATTTCCGTTCCCACAAAAGGGGTTGAAAGAAATTTTTTTGGACTTTTTAATCTGGGGGAAGATAAAGGGGTTCTGTCGTCCAGGACAGGGATATTAAGCCAGTTCAAGTAAAAGGGGTTCAAATAATACTGCCTTCACCATTAAAATTTTGGGTTAAAGAGGAAATTAAAAAAAGGTTAAAGGTTGGTTTAAAAACCCCGGGGGGGAAGGTTTGGGGACCTTTTTTTTACAAATCCTTTACTGTGTGGAAATGTTAATTCCAGCTTCTCCACCTCTGGGTGTAAGAATTAAGGTGTTGTTCCTCTCCCATATACTTTAATGGTTATCGGCGATAATCTATTATCGACTATCGGAAATCGTCTTGATAATTGATGATATCGACTATTGACCCGATGACAATAGTCTACGTAATCGCTCATCACTAGCTACAACACCACCAATCACTGTATGCACCTCACTAATACATTTAAGAGTAGCACAGGACATATAGTACCACACTGTACTATAGAGAGTTGCTATAGAGCTCCAATCACTGCATGCACCTCACTAATACATGTAAGAGCAGTACATGACATGCAGTATCGCACTGTACTGTAGAGAGGTGCTACTAGAGCACCAATTACTGCATGCACTTCACTAATATATGTAAGAGCAGTATAGGACATGTAGTATCACACTGTACCGTAGAGAGGCGCTATAGACCGGCAATCACTTCATGCACTTCACTAATACATGTAAGAGCAGTACAGGACATGTAGTAACGCACTATACTGTAGAGAAGTGCTATTAGACCTCCAATCACTGCATGCACCTCACTAATACAGAAGCTTGACAAGTACAATATTGATGATAGTTAGTTGTATCTTTCATCAATCACATCTGCCGCAGATCAGCAGTGTCTGTGACATTGTCCCAGGAAAAACCATTGTATGTTGGAAATATTGTATCCTGGAGGCCATTGTATCACTGTACAAGGCAGTCTCAGAGATGGCCACATGCACCATTAGTACTTACTCATCCCTGCCATTTCTCGCTTACATGGAAAATGCATACGAGCAAACATCAGACACAGACATGTATGCTATGAGTAAGATGTATGTGGGCCATGGAGAGTGGCTTCATAGGCTGCATGTAGCCCCGCATAGGACCAGGTTGCACAGCCATGATCTTGAGGCTACCATCCACGGAGAGAAAGGAGAATTGCACAGCTGTAATACACAGCCATATTCTGTATAATCTTTTGGTGATTACAACCCTGTACTTGGGCTATGTATTCATGAATGCTGATGATGGTAACATAGTGCTGGGACCACCATCACTATGCATAGCCTCGTGCTCATATTGTAAATGCCTGTTAGGATGTAGGAGAGACGATATTGCGGCCACCTTGGGCAGCCATGTATAATAATGACAGGAGTTCTGCTGATATGATCAAGCTCACCTTTTTGAGGCTGAAAATAAAGTTTACATTTTGCTGAAGAATGACTTTTTAATTGGATTTTTTTTCTCCGTGTTTAATTGCAATATAAATATGTTATATAGATTGAAAACAAGGCAATAAACCTAGCGCTTTGTCAGCTAAATGAATTCTTAACTCAATTCAACCCAAAATGGTAAAGAAACGGATATTAGAACAGTCTAAACGGCCCTGAAATACAAAGTCCAGACATACCAGACAATCCCTGATAAGAATTGAGCCCGTTTAATTAGTCTGTATAAAATACAAGCTTTTTCCTTTGCATTTTTTGGTGCCTTGAGGGTGGAGGAGTTGGTTTCCTCCAGGAAGTCTAAGGCAGGGGCACTTCTGTGGGAAGATGTAGTGGTGTTGGAGGACAGAGTGGAGTTTTATATAAGAAAGGTCTAAGACCAGTCAGGTTGGAAGAGGAAGGGTTGTCCTTCATCAGGTTTCTGGTGTGTCCATGTGTCCTGTGCAATGCTGTAGGATTTATGGGGTGTTTCGGTCAATGTTGGTCTATTTCTCTGTCATGAAAATGGTGCCTTTTTGTTATATTTTGTTACATTTATATGTTAGATGTTTCTTAATAAACTTCCCGCTGTAGCCAATTAATTCCAAGCAGTGAATCATTGTCTTTATTGTTTAAAAAAATAATAAAAAGGGGTGGACTTGTTTCTCTTGATCGTTGGAGGGTCCCTAAATGACAATGTTCAAGTGACAACTCCATGGTGCTAGGGTATCTTAGGGAGTCATATACTGTACACTGTCTACATATCAAGGGGGCCTGTATACCTATTGTCACGGTTCACGCCACGGTCCCCTGCCATAGACTGCCAGCGTGTCATGCCTTCCTGGTACTTGCCTGTTGTGTTGCTTCCTGGGGTCCTGTGTGTGCACTGTGCCTCCTAGGGCAAGCGCGCGGCAGCTTCCTGTCTTTTATTGGTTTCCTATCCTGTGCACCTTCCTCTAGACCTATGACCCCTGACTATAAGAGGAAGTTCCTCCCTGTGCTCTGGGTCATTCATACATGACACCCATAATGTGATGTAAGGTATTTATGATTATTTTTGGCGTAAATTACTCCAGAATTCTGGTGCAACAGCATAAATACAGAATACAGCATGAGCTCATCACTCTCACCCATAAAGCTCTTCATAGTGCTGCACCTCCTACATTTCCTTCCCTTATCTCTGTCTACCACCCTACCCGGTCTTTCCACAGTGCCACACCCCCTACATCTCCTCCTTCATCTGTCCACTCTCATACCCGGTCTCTCCACAGCATTGCACCCCCTATATCTCCTCCTTCATCTCTGTCTATCACCATACCCGATCTCTCCACAGCCCTGCACCCCATACATCTCCTCCTTCATCTCTGTCTACCACCATACCTGATCTCTCCACAACGCTGTACACCCCGAATCTCCTCACTCATATCTGTCTACCATCCTACCCGGTCTCTCCACAGTGCTGCACCACCTACATCTCCTCCCTCATCTCTGTCTCTCATCATACCCTCTCTCTCCACAGCGCTGCACCCTCTACATCTCCTCCTTCATCTCTATCTACCACTATCCAATCTCTGGACAGTGCTGCACCCCCTACATCTAATCCCTCATCTCTGTCTATCACCCTACTCCATCTCTACACAGCGCTGCACCCTCTTCATCTCCTCCCTGTTCGCTGTCTACCACCCCACCCGGTCTCTCCACAGTGCAGCACCCCCTACACTCCTCCTTCATCTCTATCTACCACCCTACCCGGTTTCTCCACAGCACTGCACCCACTACATGTCCTCCCTCATCTCTGTCTAACCTACCTGGTCTCTCCACAGTGCTGCACCCCCTACATCTCCTCCCTCATCTCTGTCTACCACCCTACCCGCTCTATCTGCTCTGCTTCTGACACCAGAGTACACACCGCAGTCATTCGAACCTCCCATCCCTGTCTCCAAGATTTCATACTTGCTGCACCAGTTCTCTGGAATAAGCTAACGTGTATGATTAGGCACACTCATAATCATCACAATTTTAAGAATTACTTGAAAATACATCTTCTTAGGCAGGCCTACAAAGATCCCTAATTGCTAACCCCCTCCTTCTATCACACACATATCTGTCACTCCCTACACTAGGGCACCCACAGGCACTTACCTCATAGTTGGCAACTTTTGAAAATTAAAAAGCAGGAGATTCTAGTGGGCGGCGCGTATGCCACGCCCCTTCAAAAAGCCACACCCACTCCACCTAACTGCATAACGGCTTTGGAAGAAAGCCAGGTAGATGCCCTTATAGCCAGGTAGTAACCCCCATAAGCAGGTAGTGCCCCTTACAGGCAGGTAGATGCCCCCTTGTAGCCAAGTAGATGCCCCCTCTGTAGCCAGGTAGGTGCCCCCCTTTGTTAGCCAGGTAGGTGCCCCCCCTTTGTTAGCCAGGTAGTGCCCCCATTGTTTGCCAGGTTGTGCCCCCTTTTTTGCCAGGTAGTGCCCCCATTGTTGCCAGGTAGGTGCCCCCTTTGCCTAGGAAATGCCCCCTCGTTGCCAGGAAAATGCCCCCTCTGTTGCCAGGTAGTGCCCCCTTGTTGCCAGTAGTGCCCCCATTGTTGCAGGTAGTGCCCCCTTGTTGCCAGTAGTGCCCCCATTGTTGCCAGTAGTGCCCCCTTGTTGCAGTAGTGCCCCCTCTGTTGCCAGGGAGTTCCCCTCTGTTGCCAGGGAGATGCCCCCTCGTTGCCAGGTAGATGTCCCCTCTGTTGCCAGGTAGTGCCCCCATTGTTGTCAGGCAGTGCCTCCATTGTTGTCAGGCAGAGCCCCCCATATAGCTAATAAAAATAAAATAATAAAATCCACTTACCTCACCAGGCTCCTGCAGCAGGCCCTTCCCGACGATCTCCTCAGCGGCGCAGGGGAAAATGAAAAGCAAGGCCGCGCGTCACTCCCCTTGCAGCCGCGCGTCACTTCCCCTCGCTGCTGACCTGTATGTGCGGCGCACACACCGGGGCCGGGCATACAGGGGAGGAGGGAAGAGGGAGCGATCCCTCCTGCCTTCTCCTGCACAGCGAGACCCCCGGGCGGGTGAGCAGATGCTGCGGCCGCTTCACCCGCCTGTGGGAACGGCCCGGCGGCACCAGAGTAGCGCCAACTCCCCCGAGAGGGCGGGGGGGACACCAAATAGCGGGACCCGCCCGCCTAATACGGGAGAGTTGTCATGTATGACTTACCTGTATATAGATGTACTGTCAGGTTGGCAGGTTCACCCAATATGTATGTAAACCACCCCATATTTATGAAATATTTATGAAGGCTGGACCTTTGTAAACCTAGCACTTCTCACCCTTTGTCTCACCCAAACACCCTAATAGATTGTAAGCTCTTGTGAGCAGGGCCCGCACACCATATGTTTGATCTGTCAGTAGCTTTTTACTGTGTAATGTCTGTCTTTTTTGCCTGTAATTATACCCCCTAAATTGTAAAGTGAGGCGGAATATGGTGGCGCTATATAAAGATTATTATTATTATTATTAGTGGTAGTAGTAGTAGTATTGTATGTATCCCATTGTATTTTAACTGCTATGGTTTTTTTGGCTAGATTTACCTATTTATTTTTGTAAAAAAATTTTATGAAATGTATTTGCTGGGTGCATAACCTCTAATGTGTCGGCACCATCATAGCGATAACAGAAGCTTCGTATTTACATTGGCTAACATCAGCTGTTCTTACTGTGTCCTAGAAGGAAAAGAGAATGAAACATATCATTTCCACCATACATTCTGCTTAATGATGCAGAACAACTTTTTTCTGTTAATTTGTTTGCACGAAATGTCATTACATAGAAGGTATTCAGATGGGTTTTCGGCTGTAGGACCAAACAGAAAGTGTAATTTTCAAGAAAATGCTTAGAAAGAAGCTAAGAACATCACACAAATCTGCAGAGAGATGATAATGAAAATGAACCATGTAAAATTAAAAAAGCTGCCCTACCTTCCTTAAAAAATAAAGAAAATTAGCATTGTCTTCAAATGAAGCAAAGTATTGCATTAAAGGGGATGTATCGCTTCATCAGTTCATGTTTTTCCTTGTACTTTCAGTTTGTCAGTTCCTAAAATCCAAGGGAGTTTCTTCCCCTCCCAGCTGGGTGTTTCTTAACTGAAGGGGGATGACATCACCCTCCCCCTTCACTGTTCGTGCTCGCTCCCGAGTCAGTGTGTTTGTTTGAGATCAGTGGGATGGGATAGCACATCCCTGCTCTTCCTCCATCTCTCTGTCTGAGTCCATATGTCACTGTGTCGTTCCTCTCCCTATGCAGTCAAAAAGATCTGTTTGTTTTTACATATCAAAGGCCTGCATTCAGTCTAGACAGTCTTCTATGAACTCAGAGCACTGATCTCTTCTCTCACAGCTGGAGGTTTGTTACAGTTGAATCCAGTCTTCTATGAACTCATCCAGAGCAGCACAGATATGTCTCCCTTCTATGTTTACATGCAGGAGCATTAGGCACCGGGCACAATTCTGCTGTTTTCTGATTGTAGAAGCAGCTGCAGTGTTGCTGTGGAGCTGCTAGCTGTGCAGAGTGAAATGTTGCCGTCCCCTTATTCTGAGTAAGAGAGGCAGGAATAAGCGCTCCCGTGAATACGACCAGGAGCAAGACAGAATGTAAATTAGTAGAGCCGTCAGCCAATGAAATGAAAGGAGGTGGGACCCACGGCACGGGGAACAGTGTTTACAGAAACGAAGAAAAGGGGAACTTGAAAACAAGACAGCTCTGCAAATGCACCCAATTTGAAAAATTCTTGTTTCCTGTCCCTTATTCTGAAACCTTTTAAATTAAATGAAAAACCCCCCTTTAAACACTTTGCTTTTCCAAAAATAAGCCCCCCCCCCAAAAATAAGCCCTACCCGGTTTTACAGATTCTTGGGAGCGGCTTTACAATAACCCTACCCCCAAAAAAAGCCCAGTTAGCCCACCCCCCCTAGTGATGTCACCGGGTCCCCTGCCTCCGGGGCACCCCCCGTTCCCGAGCCCTGCCCACCTGAAAACACCATTAGACTGCAGGTTTTTTGGAAACCTCCCTTTTTTTTCAGGAAAAGGGACCTAAATGTTTCAATACATGATCCAGGTCCTTAAAGCCAGGCCATAGAGTGCAATGTGTAAGTGAAAGTTCAGTGTATACACACACATACATATACACTCACATTTATACAATGATACAAACACTCTAATCTTAAAGTCTGAATACTGTGACTTGCAGTTCCCCAGCATGCCACACTTTCAAGATAAAGCACTGAAATAATATACACAACAGGGGCTTTTGCATAGGTTATGTATTTAAAAGTGTTAAAACAAAGGAAAAACTTTTTTTGAAAAAAAAAAAAACAATAGCAATTTTTTTTTGATAGTTTGCCCGTTAGATCTCAGGTGGCCAAAATAGAAGTGTTAGCACTGCCGCAGCTTATCGTGTATGCCCGCAATTTGCTAGATTGTTTCCTATCTCAAAGAAACGTTTACAGGAAATCATGTTCTGTTTAGCCTTACAGTGATTACATGACCTGCGGAGGCTCCTCAAGGTAATGAGGTTATATCCACTTCTGTCATTAGTGTATTTATCCTTAGTCTGGACAAAAGCTTCCCTTAATAGAAAAAAATTCTGTCAATTGGTGATTTATCCTGTCCTGGGTCAGAATTTGTGACAATCAGAGAGAAGAACATCCCCAGTTACAAGAAAGTAGGAGTTGTAAGCGTTCATAGTTCAGGCGTCAGAGATTGATTATTACCTTTTGAAAGATATTGCAAAAGAATTTGTGAATATAGGAATAAAAACCATAAATATATAAATACAGTACAAATAAATAGAAGGATTGTCTGTATGATGTAAAATATATCTCACTACCCAACCATCTCTTGCCGCTTACCCAACATATTAAGTCCCCCAGGGTTTTGATTTTAAAACCCAATTCAATCTGTTAGAGTAGATCAGGCACCATAATAATGTTCCTGGCTCATAGTACCGAGATCCGATCAAGCAATATAAGCTTTCCCCCATAAACTATAAACCCAGGTGGATGGAAAAATGTAAGGTGCCAGAGGCATCATGAATGCAGGTGATGGGAATGTAACAGGTGACAGGAAAACAGGTATCGGGCCCCCCTGACCATTGCAGGCTTTCTCCACAGGGGCAATAATGGGGCCCCGGGGGTCTTCCCCAACCTTAATGGGGAAGGTTTTGGGTTACCCCAACAGCCCCCAGGGGCTCCCTCAGAGCAGTCCCCCCATGGGGAGCTGACCAGACAGGCCAGAAACCAAAAGCAGGAAACCCAAAGGATTTGGGACAAAATTTTAGCAGACTAAGTGTAATATTGCGGGACAAACAGACAAAGACAGGACAAAACGGATGCCAAACAGGAAGGTTAAACAGAAGGCAAGGTACAAAACATAGACTGACTGGACACAATAACAATAACAAGAACATGAGCAGAGACTAAGGCTAGGACACTGGCTAGGAACTAAGGCATAAACATGGCAAGAACAAGGCACGGAACATGGCAAGGAAGCTCACAGACAAAGATACAGACAGAGACATGGAAACCATCATGGAGACTGACTATCTAACAAGATAGCACACACCAGTCCACTAACAAACATGAGACAAGACACTATATGTAGCAACACAACATAAGAAGATAACACAACAAGGATCAGGCAGGGAGTTTGGGCAGGACCGGGCTGATAACCACACAGGTGGAAGGGGATTGGCAAAGGAAGCCCAACCCCGCTGCACACTGTGGGAATAAAGGAGTAGAAGATGTGGCCGCCGCCCTTTATAGAGACAAGGATTCAGGGCAGCAGCCAAGATGGAGGAGCAGAATGGCCAGCACGGGAACACAGCAACCTCAGGTGGCAAGCAGCGGCAACAGGAGCGTTTAGGGTGACAGAGTCACCGCAACAGGAACCAGATCTGCGATAGGAACACAGGTACATCCATGGATCGCAGCAGAGGCCACGGCATAAGGACAAGAACAGGAAAATGACCATGTTCGCAGCCCAGAACAGAGACCGCGGTACGGACTGTATCAGTGAGCCTACCAGTAGTGTGTTGTGATCAGCTACGTTGAGGTCTTGGTAGGATTTTACTCAGAGTAAAGGGAATTTCCTAAAGGCATATCAGCAGGATATGGTAGGGGATCAAATACTTATTTCTCTCAGCAAAATGCAAATACATTTATTTAAATTATGCAATGTGATTTTTTGGATATTATTTTGGATATTCCATCCATCAATGTTAAAATTAACCTACCCTTAAAATTATAGACTGTTCATGTCTTTGTCAGTGGACAAACTTACACAATCAGTAAGGGATCAAATAATTATTTTCTTCACTGTAAATACATGCAAAAGGGATAAATGGAATCAATCACATCAAACTGGGACTCAGCTCAGCCGACGGCTGACCCCCAAGCTGTGAACACAGTTTTCTACTGGAAAACATATTTTATAACCTGAACAAAAGGTTCAGGTTTCAGAGCTGCCCATCAGCTCATTAGGGTTATTTGTTATTCCTGACTGGCTGATTAGGTGATGAGGGGGAAGATTTAAGAATACCGAATTTTAAGTGTCCATTGATTCATTCATTGAGGTTTGCAGAGATTATATGGTTGGACTGACAACTCCTTGTCTGCTATTCTGTGAAGAAAATGAAACTCCAGGCCCCATGTCTAAAGTTGCAGTTTGGAGATAACCTATCAACCCCAATAAAAGAGTTAATGGTTCCTGACCAGCAGCTAATATTACTTAAATAAACCAGCCTGTAGACATGGAATGCGAATAATTAATTTGTGGTGATGGGGGTTTACATAAAAAATCCATAGTCACTGGGATGTACTGTTTATAACACATTTTCTTATCACACAGCATACTTAACACACATTTCTATGACAACACCCCTCACATTTTTGTAAACATTGTATTATATTTTTTCCTGGGAGAACTCTAAAGATCTGACACTTTGATATGATGTAAAGTAGTCAGTGTACAGCTTGTCTAACAAGAAAGCCCACAAACAGTTTGCTTAAAGGGAATCTGTCGCCATTTTTTTTTTACTTATTGAATCAAGCCCCTGATCCATATTCTTTTCCTCTCAGTCATTTTTATTTCCTGATTGTAGATTTCTCTATTCGGCCGTCTATATATGATTCTGGGGAAGACTTTCTTGCTTGTACTGCTTTAACAGCAGTCAGAGAGATACTTTACAGCAGCTTCATGCACATAGGCTTCTAAAGACATATTCTGTCCCATAGACTTGTATAGGAGAGTTTTCACTGTGAAGGGAGGGGAGAGGGGAAGCTGTGATATCTCCTCTTGTGACTGGTGTATTCTGTGTTATCTGTACACAATGGTGTCTCCTTTCAGTTTGACCCTGCTTTTACTGATAATGATCACACTGCTGAAAAGCTCTCTAAACAGAACAGGAAGTGTCAGAAAATTATTAGGTCTAGTGGCCAAAGTGAAAACTGCAGGGCTTAAGAATTATTTAAAAAATATTGAAAGGGATATGGAAAATTTAAAAAAAAAAAACATAACCAAAAATTCCTAAAAAATGTGTTTTACATAAAAATGTGAGCTAAACAATAAGTCATTTTTTGATGACACATTCTCTTTAAGACAAGCAGACTTAGGACATGGATTAGTGGAACCTTGTCCTGTGGTCTGCTGGGACCAAGACAAACTTATTTGTGGCGTGTATGACAGCAATCAGGTGAGTAGTACAAAGACAAGTGTGTCTTGCGTATGGTCAAAAATGGTGGTGGGAGTGTCATGGTTTGGGGCTGCATGAGTGCTGCCAGCTGTGGGGAGCTATCGTTCGTTGAGGAAACCATGAATGCCAGTTTGTTCCGTGACATACTGAAGCAGAGCATGATCCCCTCCATTCAGAAACTGGTGGCACAATTGGGGCCTTATAATTGGTTGGGGTGCAGTTACTGTGTGGGGCACCAAAGTGGGTTAATTACTATTTGGGTTTCTATGGATGGATAGGTTGTACAGAGGTGGAAATTGATAGAGAATTGCTGGAATAGAGAGAGTCTAAGATGTTTTTGTGATAAATTCTACAGGGACGAGTATTGGCAGGGAGAAGACGTTATTGCATTCTGGGCCGGATAGAGAAAACAATGGGATAAAGAACAACTTATCATCGAAGACGTCATAATGGCTTGGGCCAGTGGAGAAGAAGAGATGAAGAGAACAACTCCCATTATAGACGACGTCTCCTGTGAGTCTCTGATGTCAGTGGTTATTTTGCTTCTGTGTTGGATCAGTGCTGTATTCACTGTCATGTGGTGGTGACCTGACCACCAGTGATCTGCGACTGCCGACAATCTGACCACTATGTGGTCTCTGTATGTCAGTGTTGTAGATTACATTGGTTTATGTACAGTGGCAGCGTACACTTATCCTTGATAAGTGAAAGTGAGTGTAGACCTGTCCCTTACCCTGTGATGCGGGGTTTCCCTGCACTGCTATTACTTTCTTGCTTGTGGTTATAGTGTTGCTTATTTTAGAAAGTAATGAGGTGCATGACTGAGGGAAATTTTGGAGGCAGGTATTGTATGTGGGCTGGTGGGGGGGTTTTGAGTCAGGGCTGCTTTTTATTCCCAGTTCGGCATCGCCTTACAGCATCGGTCAAATCCCTTATAAATGAGCAGATTACAGCTTAAAGACCATGTTACCATGAACAGCCAGAACATTTATAATGAGCATTAGTGGAGAAAATGTTTATTACTCTATTACCGACCTCCCACATCAATATAATATGGAGGAAACTCCCCTTCAACTCTAACATCTCATGATACAGAAGACCAACATGTATGCATACCTCCTCAGTCTTTCTAGTTAGGATGCTACTGATTTAGGCTGTTTGTCTTGATTTTTATGTTCCATAGATGGTCGACATCTTTCTCTATTCCATGCAAAGTGACCAAGAGTTAGAGCAGCTGATACTGGTCCTGTTGTTCAAGAGGTTTCCAAGACTTTTAAAAACCTTAATATAACCTCCCACTGGGCCAAATTAAAAAATAACACAAACTTACCTCTCCCATCACCACCATTTCAGCGCTGCTAGGCTCTCTTTTCCTCTCCCCTGTTCTTCACTGATGACATCACGTTAACAGATCACATGATGCTGCAACCAATCTCCGGCCTCAGCATGCACGACAGGTGTCCTCAACTCCAGTCCTCAACAGTCGTCAACAGGTCATGTTTTCTGGCCTTTCTTAGCATTTTACCAGTGATTTCATTATTGTCAGTGCATTCTGTGGGATATCCTGAAAACATGACCTGTTGGTGGGCTTTGAGGACCAGAGTTATGGAGCCCTGATGTACAACATGTGACCAGAGATTGGGAGAGGAAGGAATATGTTATTTTTCTATTTTAGTTGTGGTTTAAAATATAACTTTTACTATACATATTAAAAATTTAATTTTCTCACAATTACTCCAAAACAGCAGACAGGGCAACAAACAAAAAAATAAATATAAATCATAAATTGCCAGTGGTAGGCATTAACTCACGACTCTGTTGACTTATTCACAAGGGTTCGTGTTCTTCTTTTCTCCTGATGGTATTTTGATACAGCCAATAGCTAAAAGGAAAGGGGCCACAGATAAGATGATACATTCTATCCCTGTAACTCCACTTGGATTTGACTCCTAGTCATGGAGCACACTACATGGTACGTTATCTACTGCTCTTCCTGATTGGTGCGGCTGCCTTGGAGCGGTCTTGTAAATAGTCTACTCAAATCCAGAGACATAACTTCAAACTCTTGGGCCCTAGTGCAAAAAGTGAAATTGGGCCACCCAGCTATCATATGCCATTTGCAATACTGGTGTCTTCTTATGTGGCAGAAGGGCTTTTAGGCCCCCTCAGGCTGCAACTGCTACCGCTGCACCTGCTATAGCTATGCCCGTGCTCAAATCTGACCACCTCATGGACAACATCTTCCATGTGAGCCAATTGGGGTGATTAGTCTAGCCCAGACTGATGGACCTTTTTCATTGTGGCGGTGATTACAACTACATCAATCTTCACTGTCTTTCTCCCCTGAGGAACCCTCCATGAATTTGGAGAGGGAAACACGTCAGGGGTGTGAGAATGTATATTTGATGGATTGTTCTTCCATCATTTTTTTTTAGTTTTTGGGTGGGTGCTTTTTCACAGGGTTAGTGTAGGGTGCGCTAAGATCAGTATACCCTGAGCAGGGCCATCGTTTTCAGGGCATTTGCTCTACAGTGTCTACTAGGAGTCAGATCCAGTGGAGTTACATCTTATCTGTGGACCCTTTCCTTTTAGCTATTGGCTGCATCAAAATACCATCTGGAGATAAAAAACACATGAACCCTAGTGAATAAGTCAATAGAATTATGTGTGTATGCATACCACTGGCAATTTATAATATATATTCATGAGATTTTGCTTGATACTGTGATAATTTTCAATTTTAGCCCAGTGAAAGGTGGAAGGGAGGTTTCAAAAAGTCTTGAAAAACACATTTAATATTTCTTAGAGGAACAGGTCCCAGGTGAGTCCACATACCTTTTACATCTAGTCCATAGTAGAATACCTTCATACTTGATCAGCTATACTATGCCTCAACATCGATAGATTTAGAAACAGTACTTATTGTTTTTTTGTGTGTTTTTATTTCAGTATTCATTTTCTTCTACAATGATACATGAACCATTATAATTACATTGTAAGTAATTCCCAAAGTCTTCTTTCTACTGTATCTAATTAGCTTTAATAATTTGTTTCCATCAAGTTGGGACACGGTTTCCATTCAGGTGATCTTATTAAATACACTTTTATAGTAATTGCCATCAGGATTTTCTAGTCCAGTTGGCATCCTATGAAACCCAAGTTGGATCTCTTTTCACTGAACCTTACCTAAGCGGAGGCATAATTTCCTGGGATTGAGCAATTTCAATTAAGGTTAATTTGAATCTTCAATGTCAGCCAAAGTCTTGGTGATATCAAAGCTATACATGTGGAAGAAGATTTATTATACCGAGGAGTTTTTGTTATTAATAATCTCTATGAAATCCCTAATCAAACATAATTAGCCAGTTTTTTTTTTTTTTTTGCCGTGACAAAATTAGTAAACTTCTGATAACCCCTTCATTTCTGTGCTTGTCCTGCTAATATTGGCCTGAAGTAAAGAAATGTCACCATATAATAATTTCTAAGTAGCTAAATTTGGATTTTATTTTCCTCTTTTTTAATTGTAAAAGTTCAAATTAATTGGCCACATTGTAGTTGGAGCTTCAGGGCTCCTGCACATTAAAGGGAATGTATCGCTTCATCAGTCCGGCTGTTCTCTTGAAGCTTGATTCTCTCACTTCCTAAAATCCAGGGGCGTTTCTTACCCTCCAAGCTGGGCGTTTCTTAACTAAAGGGGATTACATCATACCCCCCCCCCTTCATTGTTTGTGCTCGCTCCCGAGACAGTGTCATTGTGTGAGAGCAGATGGAGTGGATAGCAGAGCTCTGCAGACATCCTCCAATGGAGAGTTTACTGCCTGGAGTGATGTGCTGCTAACCTCCCTGCCTGGATGGATGGATGGACGGAAGGATGAACGGACGGATGGATGGATAGACGGAAGGATGGATGAATGGACAGATGGGTGGACGGATGGATGGATGGATGGATGGATGGATGGATGAACAGAAGGATGGACGGATGGACAGACGGGTGGATGGATGGACAGATGGACGGACGGGTGGATGGATGGATCCATCCTTCCATCCATCCATCCTGCCTGCAAAGAGACAATGTCTGTTCGCTGCCGTGTGATTGCATTGACAGGAAGCGAAGCAGGAAGTTATTTGCTTAGTAAAATGACTCCAGGCTACTGAGCATGCCCGGACTCATTTTACTAGTAGCAGAGGAACACAGAGGCAGGGGGAGCAGGGAAAATGTGCAGGAATGTGCGCTCCCATAATTATGACCGTGGGCTGGGTGGAATGTTAATGAGTAGAGTCAGCAGCCAATAGCAGGCCAGGAGGAGGAATCTGACCGGAGCAGTTGAACAGTGAGTACAGCACACTAAAGGAAGGAAGACAGTGAAAGCAAGACAGCTTTGCTAATGACATCCTATTGCAAAGTTGATTGTTGCCATGTGACTGGGCTGCTCAGCATTTCTTTCCTGATTTGTCCTGCTTCAGCTTTCAGTGTGCTCATATAAGTGCATGTATGATTTCTTTAAACTGCCTATCATGTGACCCAGCAGGCTTGGCATCACCATGTCTGTCTCCACAGTCTGCTCACTCTGGTCAAACAAAGGTCTGTTTATGTAAAGAGCTGTTAGTAGCTACAATGTAGCTGAGTGGTTATCACTTCTGCCTTTCAGCATAGAGGACCTAGGTTCAAATCCCTGCAAGAACCAAACATGTGTATATTTTTTTCGCATAGCTGATTGAGGTTTCTTTTTTCCTTTTATTTGCACTGTTTGACTAATTAGTAAGAAGTACAGAGAATGGGAGTAGAATGAAAGCAACTGGGCTTGCACGCTCACTCAACAATGAGTATGTGTGATTACTAGGCAGGGAAAAGACTGACAGTAGCTGCTTGAGAGAAAATGTGATGTCTGAGCATGTGCGGCCAGGGCGGAGGAGCTCTCGTCACTGGTCGTATGCCCTGGAGATGAGCTGTTCCCTATGGATCACTAAGGTAGCACCAAAAACAAAAATAGTGCAGAATTTTTAATAATGGTGAATGGTGAAAATGTTTCTTATTTAGAGCCACATGTATGAACCTGTTTAGGTAAAAACTCACTCTTTTGCCAATAGGTTACTATGGGCAAAAAAGTGAGTTTTAGACCTAAACAGTTTCATACATGTGGCCCTTAATTTGCAAGCTTCCCACAGCAGTCTTACTTTGTGGCAAAACCCCTTTAAGCACCACTGCAACTGTGTAATCTGCAGCCAATCAGGAGGTTTTCAATGACCCTAAGAAGGAGAAAAGATAGGCTGCATGATGATAAAAGCTTACCTTGTCAGTTACTATTGGAGGGAGAAGATTCTGTTGTTGAGTTGCTCCAGTATAAGGGGTTCCCTAAGTATAACGATGCTGGTGGACACCGAACAACAACTAGCAACACAGTAAGTTCAACAAAAGCCATATGAAGACTCACCACTAAATGATTCGGAAACCAGGCAGTAGCTGGATGAAGACAGGTGCACAGTTTGGTGGAGACTCAATGAGTGTACACTCCAGGAAAGGAAGAGTAATAACTATAACTGTCCCTAGCTAACTGTCCTTATGCTATTTCTCAAAGGCTTGCTCTATGATTAATCTTAACCCCAAAACCTCTGTTACTCATATCACCCTAATACCTTTCCCTCAAATATGTCCCTAAGATAACAATTGACCCTAATACATAAAGTGTTTTCGAACCCAGTGATACCTGAGCAGGGCCCAATAGAAATTAGACAAACACCATATCTATATTTCTCAAAAGCTACAAAGTCTAATACTAGACTAATATGACTGAGACAAGAAACACAATATTTTAGTTTAATGCAACTGACACTAGATAGAACAATTTAACACAGAAGAACTAGAAAGGATCCAAACCTATACTCTGCACGGAATACCCTATTCAGCTGTGCTTTATATAGGTTTAAAATGCTCAGGTTCAAAACCCAGATCAGCTGATAAGCAAAGATCCTGGCAGTTGATATAAAAACACTCCAAAAAAACACAGTAACAAGATAGACATTACACGGACTGGTACTGACCTAATAAGCAGGAGAGGATGAAATGACAGAAAAGTTATTAACATTCATAATACTAAGGCTGAGTATATCTGGACTGGAGCAAGAAGAGATTGCCCACAGAAATTGAGGTCTATGGGAAAAGAGCCGATGAGTTCCACAGCACACTCCATTGGATGTAGTTATCCTCATTTCACATGTAGCTTTCAGGAGCCTAGCAATGTGAAAGGGATCTGAGTCAAGCCAGTTAAGTTCATCTACAGACAGCTGTTTCGGGGTATTTGCCCCTCGTTAGTGCAGAGTAGAACTTACCGGTTGGCTGGGTGAGAGGCAAGAGTGTCTTTGAAGGGTGAAAAATCTTTCTTTGGTGAGAGCCACCAATAAATTGGTCGGTGTGAAGATTTACATGTGTTTTAGACCTCACTAACTATTTTGCATAAAGCAAAGGCTTATGGGAAAAGAGCCGAGGAGCTCCATAGCACACTCTATTGGATGTAGTTATCCTCAATTCACAACTCACAGAAACTTTGCAATGTGAAAGGGATCTGAGCCCAACCAGTTATGTTCATCTGCAGACAGCTGTTTCAGGGTTTTTGCCCCTCATCAGTGTAGAGTAGAACTTACTGTTTGGCTGGGTGAGAGGCGAGAGTGGCTTAGAAAGGGGAAAATCTCTCCTTGGGGAGAGTCACCAATAAACTGGTCGATGTGAGGATTTCCTTGCTTTTCAGACCTCACTAACTGTTTTGTGAGAGAGAGAAATAAAGAAAAAGAAAAAAACAGAGAAGAAACTAGAGAGAGACAGGCTGAAGAGTGAAGAAAGTAGGAAAGCTTTGTAAGAAGGAAGAGAGAGGCAAGTAGGTACAATTTGATCCACTACTGCTCCCATTCTCCATTTGATGTATGCTTCTACCTTTGATCCACTACTGCTCCCATCCTCCATTTGATGTATGCTTCTACCTTTGATCCACTACTGCTCCCATCCTCCATTTGATGTATGCTTCTACCTTTGATCCACTACTGCTCCCATCCTCCATTTGATGTATGCTTCTACCTTTGATCCACTACTGCTCCCATCCTCCATTTGATGTATGCTTCTACCTTTGATCCACTACTGCTCCCATCCTCCATTTGATGTATGCTTCTCCTTTTGATGTGTATCTGTAGTATAGTCATAACTTGCTATCACAATTGCAATCTTCTCTACCCCAATTCCCTGCTGTGTGCATGGGTCCAATTCACCTTGTAATCTCGTTTCCTATTCTCCCCCCACTCTGCTAATTAACTTGCTTGACCCCTCCCATTTCTTGTTCACATCTGATACTCTGCTTAGAATGGTAGTTACTATATAGACAAGCACTGCAGTCACGTGTGGCCTTTGGTCACGGGTGGCCCTGCTCAAAGTGTGTGAATTAATCCAGAATTGAACCAGGATTGCACAAGGACTGCGAGGTAACAGCTACTTCATCTTTTCCATTTACAACTTTCTAAACTGTCTGGCACTATGCTTTTCCTTCCCACCATTATCTCTATCTCCACTTTCCTTGCACTAACCGCATATCCCCAAACACCCTCGCTGGGCAATGAGCTCTACATCTCTCCATGCATTCTACCCTCTCACCTGTCTGCTGCCACCAACCTCTTCCCCACTGTTAATGCCCTCCGCACCAAACAAACCCGGCTTAACCATTGTCTTTCCTACTCCCACCTGCTCACCCTCTCTCTACTGCTCCTGGCTGCTGGGGACATATCCCCTAACCCTGGCCCCCCTCAGCACATTCCCACCATTGTCTCTCCCTCTTCTAACCGATGCACCACTACTAATTCTGTTAACCCCATCAACCTGAAGCACATCCCTCTGACCCCTGCTCCCCCTATCCCTCTCCTTGGAGCTCTCTGGAATGCACGGTCTGTATGTAATAAACTTTCCTACATACATGACTTATTTATCTCAAGAAATTTACTCTTCCTTGGTCTGACCGAAACATGGCTGACCCCCTCTGACACAGCCTCCCCTGCTGCTCTCTCCTTTGGCGGCCTCCAACTTACCCATACCCCTCGCCCTGGTAACAAGCATGGCGGAGGTGTTGGCCTCCTCCTGTCTGACACTTGTTCCTTTGTCCCCTCTTCACCTCTGCCTTCCCTCACACTCTCCTCCTTTGAGGTGCACTCTGTCCGCATCTATGCCCCTTCCAACCTTCAAGTGGCTGTTGTCTACCGACCACCAGGCCCTGTCACCGCCTTCCTTGACCACTTTGCTTCCTGGCTCGTCCATTTTCTTTCCACCGACATCCCCACTATTATCATGGGAGACTTCAATATCCCAATTGACACCCCCCACTCTGCTTCCAACAAACTCCTTTCACTCTGTTCTTCCTTTGATCTCTCCCAGTGGACCTCTGGAGCCACTCACAAAGATGGACACACACTGGACCTCATCTTCACCCGCCTCTGCCCCCTATCTGACTTCTCAAACTCCCCCCACCCCATATCTGACCACAATCTGCTCACCTTCTCCACCATCTCCACCCCACCGGCTCCTCCTGTCCCACATCTAGTGCACCCCCGCAGGAACTTACAAAACCTCAACCCTCACACTCTCTCTGATTCTCTTACACCTCTTTCTACCATATCCTCATTTAATGACCCAGACACAGCCACCATTTTCTACAACCACACAATTACCACCAGCCGTGACACAGTCGCTCCCCCCACACACAACCGAACCCCCAAAATCACCCGCCCACCCCCGCACACACCCTCCACAACACCGCTGCGGCGAACTTCCAGAATTGCAGAACGCCGCTGGAAGAAAACTCCCTCCACCGACAACTTTGCCTCATACAAACAATCACTACATACATTTAAATCTGCACTCACCCTAGCCAAACAGGATTACTTCTCCAATCTCATATCCTCTCTGTCTCATAACCCCAGACAACTATTCAACACCTTTAACTCTCTCCTCCGCCCACCAGCACCCCCTCCACCCTCTCTCCTTTTAGCAGACTACTTTGCCAATCACTTCCTACACAAGATCAACCTTATCAGAGAAAGCTTCAGCCCCCAGTCCTCAGCGCCTTCCTCTATATCTGCACAATGCTCTTCTCCCTTAACTTGTTTTCCCACTCTTACACATGATAATCTTTCCTCTCTACTGTCCAAATCCAACCTCACCACCTGTAATCTTGACCCACTGCCATCACACCTTATCCCAGACCTTAGTGCTGCTTTCATCCCAACCCTCACCCATCTTTTCAACTTATCGCTCACCTTGGGCATCTTCCATTCCTCTTTTAAACATGCTAATGTCACTCCCAGCCTTAAAAAACCATCCTTGATCCCTCCTCTCTGTCCAACTATTGCCCCATCTCACTGCTCCCTTTTGCCTCCAAACTCCTCGAGCAGCACGTCTACCTTCAACTGTCCTCCCACCTCTCCTCCAACTCTCTTCTTGACCCACTACAATCTGGTTTCTGACCCAACCACTCTACCGAAACCGCCCTAACCAAGGTCACCAATGACCTAGCAACTGCCAAAGCCTCACACCAGTACTCTGTCCTTCTCTTTCTAGACTTGTCCTCTGCCTTTGACACTGTCGACCACTCCCTCCTGCTACACATCCTCTCCTCCCTCGGCATCACAGACTTGGCTCTTTCCTGGATCTCCTCGTACCTTTCTGATCGGACATTCAGCGTCTCTCATTCTCGCTCCACCTCCTCCCCCCGGCCTCTCTTTGTTGGTGTCCCCTAGGGGTCAGTCCTGGGTCCTTTACTCTTTTCTATCTACACCCTTGGTCTGGGTCAACTCATAGCTTCACATGGCTTTCATTACCACCTCATCTCTGCCCAAATCTCCAGATATCTCCCCTCACGCAATCTCCGCTACTCACAGGACCTTCTTCTCTGTTCTCCTCTTCGCACATCCTCACATAACCGTCTCCAAGACTTCTCTCGCGCTTCCCCCACACTCTGGAATGCACTGCCCCAACACATCAGACTCTCTGCCACTCTCACCAGCTTCAAAAGCAACCTGAAAACCCATTTCTTCAGGATTGCCTATAACCTACAATAACCCTGCTGCCACTGTACTACCCCACAAACATGTCTGCCCCTCTCCTCCTGTCTCTTCCCTCCTCCTTGCAGATTGTAAGCCTTCGCGGGCAGGGTCCTCTCTCCCTCTGTACCAGTTATACGTCATTCATTGTCATTATTGTACTCACTTGACATATCATGTATGTGACTCCCCTCAAATGTACAGCGCCATGGAATCAATGGCGCTTTAAAATAAATGTTAATAATAATAATAAAGTAGCTGACCACCTAGAGTCCAAGGTGATAGAGAGTGATAGAGAGTGAGTAGCAGGTGCCGCTTCTTAGCTGCTCAAGTGCTAAAGAAAGGTGGATATGCCCATGGGAAGTGCACTGAAAGATAGAAATGCCTCCTCATACAGATATCCTGTTCAGGGAGGTGTCTAAATTATATTGAAGTGAATGTAACTGATGTCCTGAAGATTTTTACTATGAATAAAGATTGCAAGACCCCCTAAAGCTGCTGTGTCTCTGCTACCCCTCTCTGTGGATACACTACTGATTCTAGCACACCACCGGTTGGCCCACAATCGTCACACCACACGTCTGCCTCTGGCATCATCCAGTATCAATGTCAAGTTAAATCTTGCTATATCCGTACAGCGGAGACCCTATCATTCTTTATGGCAGACCTCTCATTGCTCTTACTGTAGGATGACCTTTCAACCCTCCTCAGATACTTGTTTTACTAAATAGTGTTTTTTTTTTTGCACTTCCACACATAGCCCTGAGTGAGGGGGCATTTTTTTGCAGCCTGAAGTGTACTTTACTTGGGATAGATGCGACTTCTGTGGTCATTTGTATTCCTTTTTTTAGGGTACCTGAAATGGCCAAAAAACACAATTTTGGTGTTTGGATTTTTTTTCTTCTACAGTGTTCAGCGTACGGGAGCTATGATGTTGTATTTTAATTGATCGGACTAGGGGGGTGATTTGAACTTTTATTTTATTTTTTTATCTTTTTTTTTTTTTACTTTAACATTGAGTACTCCTAGGGCCCTTAACCACTATGGGGCACAATCTTTTATACAGCCTACTGCATTGTATAAACAATACAATAGGGTGTACAAAGATTGCAATAAGTAGTAAAACAAAAAAACATGGCAGTGATGGAAACCTTCATAAGACTTCCAACTGCTACGTAAACTGATCAGGGCCCTGTGATCTAGCCACAAGAGCCCTGATCAAAGTGAGGAACGGTGCACGGCACCGTTTCTCATTCATTTAGACACTACGGCTGCAATCTCCACTCTAAGAGATTAAACAGCATGGGATGACGGGTGTCAGCTGCCATTAACCTTACCGACACTGTGACATAGGATGATAGAAGTCCAGCTGCTGAGACCTTAATTGATCAAGAAAACAAAGGGGGTCGAGGTTCCTTCTGCATCCTATTTGTGAATAACTTAAACATTCCCCAATGTGGTTGGAAAAGGACTTTATCTGGTTTAAAGGTTCAAAATAGATTGTCTCAGCCTCTTTGTTTTATGCACAAAAACGAACCAGCAGCACTCTATAAATATAAAAATCTGAGGTTTTGACTGCACATTTTGATCAAATTGAGGAGGTTCATCCACCAATGGCAAGGTGGTCTTAGTTTAGATGGGGAAATAGTCACCATCTTCTGTGCCTTTCTTGGGACGTCATAATTTTTTAGAGCATGAGGGTTCCAGCTATACTCTGTTTTGATTAACAACAGACTGATTGGATTGTTTTAGTAACTTTGAGAGCCCCAGAGGTCAGAACCCTAATGATCAATACCCCGTGACATGTCCTAGCAATATGTTACCTTATGTTTACGTAATGTAGTTGAGTTATGTCTATTGACCACAGAAAACGTCTTTTGCGCAGATAAAGCAAACTTTATCATGATATTTCAAGCTTGACATAATAAAGAAAACTGTCAATGTAACACTTTATATGTGCCACAAACTGAAATGGATCATTGGTGTCAGCCATGAGTTTTGCCACAAAGTTAAACTGAGAAACAGAGCTTAAAGGGGTTGTCTCACTATATTGAGTCCTCTCACCTCAGTCCTTTTTACTTGGTTTCATTTTGAACTCAGGGGCGTGTTTACTGGATTCTACTAGGCTACAGTAGAAGCCAGGTCTGTAGCTATAGCAACCTGAGAGGTTCTACAGCCCATACAAGAGGGGATATCTAGGAATTAGTAGGACACTGTTAATGGACACATATTGCAAAGTGACTTGTTTTTACAAAATATTTTACAGAAAAAGCCATCCTTGTAGTGAGACGACCCCTTTAAGGAGTTTCATGGTTTTCATTCTTTAATCCCCTATACAGAGATCTTTATTTTGTTGCAATGAACTGCCAGATCTCTACCCCTGATGTGAACAATCCCGGTGATGGCTGATGCACAAGCATGCTGCAAATAGATCAGGCAAAAATATTGGTCAGGTCACAAGAAAAAGGTCAGGGCAGTTGTTCTACCAATGTAAATGGGTCATACATAGAAGGTCAGGGCAGTTGTTCTACTAATGTAAATGGGTCATACATAGAAGGTCAGGGCAGTTGGCCTACTATTGTAAATGGGTCATATATAGACGGTCAGGGCAGTTGGCCTACTATTGTAAATGGTTCATACATAGAAGGTCAGGCCAGTTGGCCTACTATTGTAAATGGGTCATACATAGAAGGTCATGGCAGTTTGCCTACTATTGTAAATGGTTCATACATTGCAGGTCAGGGCAGTTGTTCTACTTTTGTAAATGGGTCATACATAGAAGGTCATGGCAGTTTGCCTACTATTGTAAATGGTTCATACATTGCAGGTCAGGGCAGTTGTTCTACTATTGTAAATGGATCATACATAGAAGGTCAGGGCAGTTGGCCTACTATTGTAAATGGGTTATACATATAAGGTCACGACAGCTGGCCTATTATTGTAAAATGGGTTATACATATAAGGTCAGAACAGCTGGCCTACTATTGTAAATGGGTCATACATAGAAGGTTAGGGCAGTTGGCCTACTATTGTAAATGGGTCATACATAGAAGGTCAGGGCAGTTGGCCTACTATTGTAAATGGGTCATACATAGAAGGTCAGGGCAGTTGGCCTACTATTGTAAATGGGTCATACATAGAAGGTCGGGGCTGTTGGCCTACTATTGTAAATGGTTCATACATAGACGGTCAGGGCAGTTGTTCTACTATTGTAAATGGGTCATACATAGAAGGTCAGGGCAGTTGGCCTACTATTGTAAATGGGTTATACATATAAGGTCAGAACAGCTGGCCTACTATTGTAAATGGGTCATACATAGAAGGTTAGGGCAGTTAGCCTACTATTGTAAATGGTTCATACATAGAAGGTCAGGGCAGTTGGCTTTATATTGTAAATGGGTCATATATAGACGGTCAGGCCAGTTGGCCTACTATTGTAAATGCTTCATACATAGAAATTCAGGCCAGTTGGCCTACTATTGTAAATGGTTCATACATAGAAGGTCTGGGGAGTTGGCCTACTATTGTAAATGAATCATACATAGAAGGTCAGGGTAGTTGGCTTACTATTGTAAATGGGTGATACATAGAAAGTTAGGGCAGAGGGCCTACTATTGTAAATCGGTCATACATAGCAAGTCATGGCAGTTGGCCTACTATTGTAAATGGGTCATACATATAAGATCAGGACAGATGGCCTACTATTGTAAATGGGTCATACATAGAAGGTCATGCCAGTTGGCCTACTATTGTAAATTGGTCAAACATAGAAGGTCAGGGCAGTTGGCCTACTATTATAATCGGCTATTGTATTGGCGTATGTAGATGAGCAATATTGGCTTGACAATTATTCCTTTTTGCTTCTCAAAGATTCAGTGAATCAGAAGTAAATGAGGTTTTATACAAAACCTATAGAGGGCGCATGTGAGCTTTCCAGCTCCTTTCCCTAATGCCTTGTTATATGCAGATTGCTTTAGTTGTGGGCTAATAGCGTAATCAAAACACTATCACACCTTAAAATGGTGCTCTCCATAAGGAGAGATGTTCCCCTTTTCTCAGCCAATCATTGCTCCCACCAGTAAACACAATGTCGCTCTGCTCTACATGATGAGGGGGCAAAACCCCGAAACGGCGTAGGTAGATGAGCATTATTGGATTGCAATTATTCCTTTTTGCTTCTCAAGATTTAGTGAATCAGAAGTAAAATTGAGGATTTGTAAACCTATAGAGGGCGAAGTGAGGCTTTCCATGCTCCTTTCCCATAATGCCTTGTGATTTGGCAGATTGGCTTAGTAGTGGGCTAAAAGGCAATCAAAACAATACTAACCTTACTGGTGCTTCCATATGAGAGATGATCCCTTCTCTATTGTTAAAATGGGTCATATATAGACGGTCAGGCCGTTGGCCTATATTGTAAATGGTTCATACATAAGAAAGGTTCAGGCCTGTTGGCCTTCTATGTAATGGGTCATACATAGAAGGTCAGGGAGTTGCCTATTATTGTAAAAATGGGTTATACATATAAGGTCAGAACAGCTGGCCTACTATTGTAAATGGGTCATACATAGAAGGTCAGGACAGTTGTTCTACTATTGTAAATGGGTCATACATAGTGTTGAGCGATAAGGTTTTCGATAGTCAATAGTCGATCATCTCCGATGACCATTAAAGTCTATGGGAGAGCAACAACACCTTCATTCTTACACCCAAACAGGGCTGGAGAAGATGGAATTAACACGCCACAACAGTCAATATGGATACATTGCTACATCTTAGGCAACTCACACTTAGGCTATAAAAGCCACAGAAAAAAAGTCAACACCATTCACTATCCATGCTTGTACCACAGATTGACCCTTAATCCTGCATCCCCCACAAATTAAAAAGTGCCAGAAGGCAGTATGAAAATGAACCATCATTTTACTTGAACTGGAATTTGATATCCCTGTCCTGGAACAGAGCATGAGCCCAAACCTGCGCATGACCCCACATTTAAAAAAGATGCCGGAAAAAGGAGTTCTCTTCAACCACCATTTTAGTTCGAACTTGGGACATTGACTATACCTGTCCTGGACCACAGCATGAGACCCTTTTCTTTCTTTTCTCAACACTTTTCTTTTTTATTCTTTTCTACCCCTTTCCTAATAAACCTGCATGACCCCCACATTTAAAAAGTGCCGGAAAAAGAGTCTTTCAACCACATTTTAGTTTCACTGGACATTGATAATACTGTCTGATGCCACAGCATGAGCCCAAACCGGCAGACCCCACATTAAAAGTGCGGAAAAAGGAGTCTTTCATACCACCATTTTAGTTTCACTGGGACATTGATTATACCTGTCCTGGGGCACAGCAAGAGCCCCAACCTGCATGACCCCCACATTTAAAAAGTGCGGAAAAGGAGTCTTTCAACCACCATTTTTAGTTACACGGGACATTGACTATACCGTGTCCTGGCCACAGCATGAGCCCCCAAACCTGCATGGACCCCACATTTTAAAAAGTCGCCGGAAAAAGGGAGTCTTTTCAACCACCATTTTAGTTGAACTGGACAATTGGACTTGTTACCTGTCCTGGGCCACAGCATGAGCCCAAACCTGCAAGACCCCCCACATTAAAAAGTGCCGGAAAAAGCGAGTTCTTTCAACACCATTTAGTTTCACTGGACATTGACTATACCTGTCCTGGGCACAGCATGACCCAGGGCCGGGAGTTACAGTGGTGCGGATGAGAGCCAGGCTGGAATCCGGTTTCATCTATTAACAAGCAGGATTAAAATGCCCTGATGACGCAGCAACGAAAACTGTTCTTGCTGAAGGCAGAGGTGTGGAAGCGAGTGTGAGAATCCAGCCTTCCTCAGTACACCAGTCAATAATGGGGAAGCGCTTGCCCCCTCCGTAATGAGTGTGGACCAATTGAGTTCACTTGGAAATACTGGTGGTTAAAACTTCCTCGTTACAACAGGTTGCCCTTTATCTTGACATTCTTTTTCTTCATTTTACTAACGTGTGGAGGAAATGGTCTCTGTACTTTGTTCTCTGTGAGTGCTCACATACTCATGTCCTCTGAATAACTACATATGGTCAAGTTTTCCTGTACCTCCTTGTACAATTCAGAGGAATTTTTTACCAGCTATTTGTACATGCAAAGTTTTTTAGTATTATTCTAGAAAACACATTTTTAAAATCGGATGGAATCCCACCATGTCTTTGTTTCTCTTTTTGAATTGCTATTAAATAGGTTGTATCAATAAAAGGGATGGATAGCTATGTTAAAGATCTTGCAAAAACAATTCATTTTGAATATGTGTCCATTAACAGTGTCCTTCCTATTTCCTGTTTTCTGACAGCACTCATCATCCTTGAGCCACTCTGTGCCCATTATGAGAACAATAATGTCTCGTTAGAAAACAACTTTTTTTTAGAATAGGACCTGTAGTACTAGCTGCATGTCACAGCAAAATGCCTCAAAAATTCAAAGGCATGACCCTGAGCCACTTTGGACAATTGTGAAGAACAAATGTCTGTTAGAAACACATTTTTTAGAATAGGCCCTGTAGTATAGTGATGTCACAGGCAAAATGCCCCGAAAAATTCAAGCATGGGACCCATGAGCCACTTTTGACAATTGTGACAGAACAAATGTCTATTAGAGAATAACTCATTTTTTAGGAATAGGACCTTAGTATTGCTGCATTTCAAAGCCAGCATGACCCAAAAAATTTAACAACTGATTCTCAGGCCACTGTTAACAAATTGTGAAGGAGAAATGCCACTTAGAAACCCGCATTTCTGTTCCAAGGACCATGATTATTGCTGTATCTCACAGCAACATGACCCCAAAAAATTATAAATATGACTTCTCAGCCACTGTTAAAATTGTGAGGAGGAAATGCCACTTAGAAGCACATTTCTGTTCCAAAGGACCATGATTATAGCTTTATCTCGCAGCAACTGACCCAAAAATTTATAATATGACTTCTCAGCCACTTTAAAAATTGTGATGTTGGCAAACATGACACAAATCCATTGGACAAATGTGAAAAATTCTAAAGATGAAGTGAGTAAAATGGGAATATGGTTTGTCATGAAACCTTGGTGTCTTTTAGTCTCCTCAAGCAAAACCAGCAAATGAACTGTTGGGAATTGAGAATAATAAATTGGCAGTAAGAAAATGATCAATTTAAAAATATGTTTTTTCAAGAGGAACCATGTCTGTTTGGAGAGGAATGTGAAGTAGACCAGCAAACTAATCGGTGACCTCGGCAATTGGGGCCACAACAATCATCAGAGGATCCATGCCATGATTCACCTTGATGGAAAGTCAAACGATCCACATTATCTGTGGAAAGCACGGGAGGCGTTTTCTGCTAATGACTCCTCCGGATGTGATGATGGTCCGCTCAGATATGACGCTGGCTGCTGGGCTGGACAACACTCTATGGCGTGGCGAGCCAGCTCGGGCCATTCGGGTCCATTTTTGGATAACCAGAAGTCTATTGGGTCCGGAAACACATACAAAAAACATCGGTGTTGAGACGCAGATAGTCGTGCACGATGATCTTAAGCTGGTCTCTGGGTGTGTATGTGTGGCCTGCATTAGACAGCGTTGGTGTGGTAGTAAAGAAAGATTGCCAGAGGTCACACCATTAGGCTTCTGCCACCTTGCTGTGCAATCCGCTTGCTGCCGCTACGGCTATTCACGCTATGCTGTCACGTCGCTGGCGTTGTTCACCGTGACATTTGAAGACACGTGAAGCAGACGCAAACAGATGTCTCCCAGTTGATTCAATCAGCAGGTCTCACACCTTCCTGCATTTTACTCTTATTTGGGTGGGTGAACGGAAGTGCTGAGTTTTGTTTGTACTGGGGATCCAGGAGGGTGGCCAAACAGTAACTGTTGTTCATTTTGTGGCCTAATGCGAGGATCATGTTGAGGAAGGGGAGCATCAAGCAAACCTCATGTGAGAGATGGAGCCTTGAGTTCCCTTATAGCCTATGGGTTGAGGGGCACTAGCCAAAAACTAATCTTCCTCATCTGCCTCAAATCACGCCAACTCTTTCAGCTGAGACGTCGGTGTCTGGAAATCTCTCCTCCTCCTCCTCCCCTGCTCGCTTCCTCGGCACAGCTTCACAATAGGGCCCTGACTTGCTGAGATGATGCACCCTGAGAGTGAGGGGTGCCGCCTTGCACTAGCTCTGGACCCTGAACCACTGCATAATGAAGACGTAAATTGAGAAACTGTCGGGCCTTGTGGATTTTGACGGAGAGAAAGGCTCCGTGTCTGCATCTGTGTCCGTCTCCTCCTCCGTCGCTGGCGGGACCTGATGTTCAGAGGGCTTCCAACGATCGTTCCAGACTAAGATCACCTCAATGCTCATGCTGCAAGGGCATCGTCCGACTGACACCATTTTGGTGGCTTCTTCAAAACTGGCAAGGAATAGGTGCGAGCTCTTTCACCTGCCTCCAACTTCTCGGTGCTCAACACCCGAGGTCCCGCACCGCTTGATGTTAGGCCATGTGTCACTTCGTACTGCATAATGGCATTGCGTTGCTCCACAATCGATGGAGCATGTGGAGGGTGGAATTCCAGCGTGTTGCCACGTCCAACAATGAGACGGTTGACCGGGGAGGCTGAGCTGACGCTGCAACGCAAGCCAGGGGGACGAAGCAGGGTCCAAACGGCGGGAAGTGCGAACTCAGACCCTCGAGCCTTCTTCAGGCAGGCAGTCCCAGACCCGGGTAGCTCTTTAGAAATTTCGGACGACAAGGTTCATGACATGTGCCAGGCATCGGGGAGTGCTCCAGGCCTACCGATCTTAAGGGCGGCCAGCAGATTTCGCCCGTTATCGCACCCACACCTTGCCTGGCACAACGGTTCTTGTCACCCAGCCAGTGCCCGGTCTCGTTGCGGAGATCCGTTCCACAGCTCCTGTACCTGTGTGTGACGGTCTCCAAGGCAGATTAATTTCAACTCGGCCTGGTTGTCTCTGGGCACGTGATTGCGCAGACAGAGGACCTTGGGGGAAGGAGCCCTGCACCATCCCTGCAGTTTTGAGAGCGTGCGCGAGCCTGAGAGCCACGTCACCCCAGAGACATCCACCCAGCTCACTCAGTGAGCTGTCACAGAGATTACAGCGGCCTTGGCGTGCTTTCTTGTCCATGTTTGGTGGTGAGATGGACTTTTCAGGACACAGATGTCAGACAACGCGCTTGAAATTTTAGATGACCACGTGGCTTGGCCGGGCAGGATGGCTTTTCTGGCAAAAGAAATGCTGCATCGGGCATCTGGTAATGGGGGGCAGGCGAGGGCCATGACGTGCGGAACCCATCTGTGTCCACCAGACGGTAAAGGCAACATTTCAAAGGCCAAAACGCTGGCATGCGACATTTCAGCTTTTGGCTTTGGGATGGTTTGGGTTAAAGTGTTTCTAAAAAACGGTAAGTAGTAAGATGATCCCGGCACTCGCGCAGAAGAATCTTCCAAAGGGTAGTAAGCATAACAGACCACTCTCTTATTGAAAAAAGTAATTAAAATGGCTTATAAAACATGGGAAAAAAAGCAACAGTTGACGCGTTTCAGGCTCCTGTAAATGGCACTTATTTTAACTCAACGTTTTTCTTTGCCTCCCAGACATGGAAGACAGAAGCTTGGCTGCTAGGTACTGGCGCTGATACAGGGTGCAGGTCGTCAAACTGGCGGAAGGGAAGGGGGTAGGATGGGTCTCTGGTGGTGCTGGTGGGACTCGGGCGACGGTGGAGGGCTGAGCGGAGGCTGATCCCTGATCATGCATTCTGAGAGACATGGGCAGCTGAGGGAACGCTTGGTGGTGGCGGAGGAGGAGGGAGGCGGAGACAGAGGGTGTGACAGTGGTTGGAGGCCCGCGTCGGTCTGGCCTTTTTGGCCAAGAGTTCCCTCCTCGTCACACTGATGAAGCGCTCGCAAGAAATTCTGCGGAAAGAGACCAGGATTGGGATCCGCAATGTCGTCATCATCACATCATCAACACAGGTGACTTGGTCCGCCCCTGACTTTCTTGCATCCAGAAGCTGCGGGCTACAAGCAAGGGGCATGCAAGGCGTTGCCGATCCGCCAGGGATTTTTGCAATGAACCGGCTTCCTTCACCTCCTATGATGGCATCAGTATATGGGCGTCAGAAGCAGACTAAATCATCCTCTGTTTCTTTTAACATGCACTTTATGACCCCAAACCGCATTTTTGTCACCAAAGAGTCTTTGACCAATTGGATTATCCACAGTGGTGGGTAACAGAGTTGACTTTTGGGATGCTTCATGTTGACGGATGCTCGATGATGCTGATGACGACATTGTGGCCGTGACTGCGAGGACGAGGAGGTAAGACTACTAGATTGCAGGTTGCATTAACCACTGAAGGACTGATGGCGACGATGTTGTTACTTAGATTCAAGGGCCCTGACCCAGCGTTGGGGGGGGGGGGGACAGGCCTGACGGTCCTGCCACCTTCTCTCGTAACTCTTAAAGTCTTATTAATAGACGGCAAATAAGCTATTCTCAAATTCCCTCTAATCTAACAAAATTGCGGATTCAAATTTAACTGCAAGGTGTCTATCACAAATCTTGACTGGGCAAAAGTGCAAAATCACATATGTGTTGATGTTTTCGTATAAATTACACAGTATTTTTTGCACAACTTTCAATCACCTGTGGTGACTATAGAAATTGCTGTTTTAAGGATTACATGGATGCTGCGTCAATGAACAAAGCTGGGTGTGCAAAAAGTCAAACAAAACACGTATTGTTATGTTTGCGTATAATACACGTATTTTTTTGCACTTTCAATTCACATGTGGTGACTATAGAATAGCTGTTTTTTTTTTTTTTAAGATTTACCTGGATGCTCCGTCAATGAACTAAGCTGGGTGCGCAAAAAGTCAAAAAAAACACGTATACTGTTATGTTTTCGGTTATTATAATACAAGGTATTTTTGCACCTTTCAATTCACCTGTGGTTGACTATAGAATTGCTGTTTTAAGATTTTACGTGGATGCTGCGTCAATGAACAAAGTGGGTGCGCAAAAGTCAAAAACACGTATCTGTTATGTTTTCATATAATACACGGTATTTTTTGCACCTTTCAATATACCATGTGGTGACTAAAGAATTGCTGTTTTAAGGATTTACGTGGTTGTGCGTCAATGAACAAAGCTGGGTGCGCAAAAGTCAAAAAAAACACGTTTATGTTTATGTTTTGTATGATACACGTTTTTTTTTGGCAACAAACAACTGTTGTCTGACTACAAGTATTGATGGATTGTAATTTATCTGCATGGTGGAATATCACAACACAGGTGGAATGGGTAAAATGAAAATGAACTACCTATCTGAAATGACTACTGATAATAAAAGTGGGAGTTTTGCACCTAAACAAGAGACCTGCAGTTACTAGAAATGATGTGTATCCAATATAGTTCAGGGCTGCCAATATCGAGAAAATATTTCAATAGCAAACTGTTTAATAAATATAAAGATGATTGCAGTGCAATGTCTACACTAAGTCTTGGGTGAACTTTATCCAGTGTTATTTCTAGATAGAGCTTGTCTGTGTTCGCCCGGGCCTCCCCCCCCCCTGCTTCCCGTGACTTTACAGCGTAGATGCTTGCTTTAACATTCTCTAGCTACTACATAAAATCTTCAAATCTCGTAATCTAACTAATATTGGAAGGATCACAGCTAATAGGAGAGGTATCTCTGTGCAGAAATAGACTAATTTCACTGAGACTGTTGGCACAGGCAGAGCGCACGTCCTATTCCTATGAAGACGCTGAGAGGACACTAAGTCTGAACAGGAAGGGATGTTCTATGCTTAAATCGAGGTCATGTGATTTTTCCAGCCAATCGCAACCATACACATCCAGTCATGACGTCGCACACACATACTCACCCTGCTCTATTCTGTAACTGATTTGCTGGCCGCCAAAATGACAGGAAGCGCCGAAAATGGCGCGATCTTAATAGATGATACACAGATTTTAACCTTAATTATCGCATGATCTGAAAATTTCGATCACCATAAAAACCTTGCCGATTTCAACTTTGTCGATAAAAATCGCTCAACACTAGTCATACATAAAAGGTCAGGGCAGTTGGCCTACTATTGTAAATTGGTCATACATAGAAGGTCAGGGCAGTTTGCCTTTTATTGTAAACGGCCATTTATAGAATGTCATGGCAGTTGGCCTACTACTGTAAATGGTTCATACATAGAAGGGCAGGGCAGTTGGCCTACTACTGTAAATGGTTCATATATAGAAGATCAGGTTAGTTGGCCTACTATTGTAAATGGGTCATACATAGAAGTCAGGGCAGTTGGCTTACTATTGTAAATGAGTCATACATAGAAGGTCAGGATAGAAAAAGTTCTGACATAAGGGGGTTTAGGATTAACCAGAGGTCAATGTAGCAATAAGACATGCAAGGTGCACCAACATACTGGCAAGAGTGACATGGGGGAGATGCGCTAAAATAGGTAGGGGTCAAAGAGTATCAGTTCAGGAAAGTTGTGTGGTGGATGTTGCTACTATAATTAAGGGCAGCTGAGCGTGTGCGTACAGTCGAGAAAATTCTGAGGCAGGGTGCCGGGTAGAGGAACAGGCAGGATGCCAAATGTGTCCTCGGGTACAGGTACCAGCTGCAACACAACCTGCTAGAGGGAGCCAAGGGGCAAAATGATGAGGTGTAGGACTTAATGGGCATGTCCATGGCTCATGCAACAGCTGCGGCACAACCCATGCAAGTACATAGATGTTAAGTTAAAGTCAGTTATCTGGGTCATGGTCTGTATTGCTTTTATTGGACAGCTACAGTTTGTCATCTGAGGTCAACATCCATCAGAACTTTTTGGGGTAAAACATTTTTGTCCATAGAGAGATTTGTTTTTATTAATGCATTTACGTAGAAGAAATTTAGGACACAGTGAAATTTTCTTTCCATTGCATAAATAACCTTCTTTTTTTCCAACATTTCTTCCGTATTACATTCATTTTTAAGCATCAGATTAGTAATTTGATGCTGAATAACATAACAATCTAATTAGTTTATGGCGTTCTCTCACCACTTTTCTAATTTCAGAGAATATTTTTCACAGTGATTTATATTAAAACAACCGCTAATATTAGCAATCAGGAGGATCCTCACACGTCCTATGTTGATGAATTGCACAGACAGAACTCGGTGTTCATTTGCATGCCACTTACTGATGACACATGAGACTTTCGAGAAAGTGAAGAAGAAAAAGATTCCATGAGGCTGATACAGAAATTGTCACGTTCTTCTGCTCATCAAGGTTCGGAGTTGAGATTTAGATTTAAAACCTTTACAGAGTTACAAGAAAATAAGTCCTGATAACTAAGTCCACTAGGTTCGGAGCTGATAACTGTTCATCATGCATTGTGCCATCAATCTTCAAAGAGAGTGTATTGTTTTACACACTAGAAAAATGTTAGTGATTTGGGGGTATTTGCCCCTCATCAGTGCAAGTTTCTGGCCGGTGGTTGAGAGGCTTCATCCATAGCTCTCTCCTCTCTCCTCGCTACTCCTCTGCCTCTCCCCTCTGCCAATCCCTTCACTGGCTTCCCATTGCCCAGCGAAATTCATTTCAAGCTACTAACCATGACCTACAGGCTCTCCATGACCTCTCCCCTCCATACATCTCTGCCCTAATTTCCAAATATCTCCCCTCACGCACTCTCCGCTCCTCACAGGGCCTTCTCCTCTGCTCTCCCCTTATCAACTTCTCACACAACCGTCTCCACGACTTCTCCCGTGCTTCACCCACACTCTGGAACTCACTGCCCCAACACATCAGACTCTCCTCCACTTTCACCAGCTTCAAAAGCAACCTGAAAACCCATTTCTTCAGGCTTGCCTATAACCTTCACTAATCTTGTCACTACTTCCTCCACAGACATGTCTGCCCCTCACCTCCTGTCTCTTTCCCCCTCCTTGTAGATTGTAAGCCTCGCGGTAGGGTCCTCTCTTCCTCTGTCGTGCCAATTGTCATTATCCCTTATCACTGTACTCGTTTGACTTATGTAATGTATGTAACCCCCTCGAATGTACAGCGCCCTGGAATCAATGGCGCTTTACAATAAATAATAATAATAATAATAATAATAATAATAATAATAGCTCTGAAGAGGTATAGAACACCATAAAGGTGTATGGAGACTTACAAGCCAAGGAGAAACCTTATCCCTTTAGAGCACCTATGTCAAACTCAATCTGGCTCGCTGCGTCATTTTATGTGGACCCTGAGAGCAAGCAAGCAAGCAGATAGGGAAAAGGTCCGGTTGCAGAAGAAGCTTCTTCTCATTATTGCAAGAGAATGCAGCCATCACTTAGCAGGGGCAGCAGCATGGGAAGTGGGAACCATCTTGGATTTGGAGCGATGGTGCACTTCTACACTATTATGTTCAGCAACTTGAAGGTGGGGCAGAGCTCTGACAGTCCTACCCAGGGACTCTAATTACCCTCCAAGGTAGGAAACTCAGAACTAACGAGGTGGAAGTGGCTGGCAAGTATATAACCTTAAAGGGACGTTCACATGGCTTATTGCAGGGACGGATTTCAGCCGTATTGCGCGCCATACTGTGCTGCAATACGGCTGGAATCCGTCCCAGCCATTACGGTAATCCACAGTTCTCATAGAGAACTGTGGATTCCGTCTCGCCTTCCCGCTCGGCGAATACGCCGGGCGGGGAGAAATTGACATGCACATTATCCCGGTGGGATACGCGCCGTGGATAATGCATGTCTATGGGGCTGGCGGGCAGTGCCCCCACCCCTTACTCAACCCATAATTGCGGGTGAAATCCGTCACGCAATTACGGCTTGAATAAGCCGTGTGAACCGGGCCTAAAGGATATCTTGATCTCTTATTGACCATGTGGTGCACCATGACTCTTTGAGTGCAACTATAATGCTTATGTGGCCCCTAGGGGAAATGAAGGGAAGATAAAAAACCAGCTCACCCATAATAAATGCAATCATCACGGACTTGCGCAGGCACAGTACATGCGAAGACTCCAAATAGAAGAAACGGAAATGTCCAGCTGAACTTGAAATCCACGTTTAGTAGGAGATGCTTTTGTCCTGATTGTTTATATTTTATTAATCTCCTAGTAAACGTGAATTTTATTCATCTTCAAGTTCAGCTGGACATTTATATTTCTTGTACCTGGTGAAAATGAATTTGATTGCCCTGCTTTAGAGCTACATCTGAAGCCCCTAACCCAGCCAGCTAGAGCCTTGCTCTGCACTGAGGTGGGGCAAACACACAGAAAAAGCTGACTCTTCATATAGATTGAGTTACTGGGTTGTCTTTACATCGCTCTTTCTGTTAAAAGGTTCTTCAATGGGTCAAATGTGTCTCTAAGGGACACCAATTCCAATAGGTGGTGACAGTCTGACAGAGTCTTTCCTAGAGCTTTTTTGAATATCCAGAGAATTCTCCATATGTTTTAGGTTACTGGCTTGTCTTTAAAGGGAACCTGCCACATAGGTTATGCCCCCTTGCTGAGGACAGCACAAGCAAGTGTCAGACCTGCTGTTTCCAGCGCTGTGTCCCTTATTCTGTAAGATGCTGTAGTTCTAGAGCATTTACCCCTCAAATCTTATTCATGAGTAGGTGTTAGCCCCACCCACTGACAGTTATTCACATGTTTCTACCTATTCAAAGTAATAGGTTTATCAGTTGAGGTGGGCGGGGCTAGCCTCAGATGGGCAGGATTTGAAAAAAATTGACTCTTGAGCATGAAATACATGAAAACTCCAGCATCTTACAGAATAAGGGACACAGTGCTGGGAACAGCAGGTCTAGTGCTTGTGCTGTCCTCAGCAAGGGGGGCATAATCTATGTGACAGGTTCTCTTTAAATCCTTAGTCCTGTTTCAAGGCTCCTCAATTGGTCATATGTGACTTAAGGAAAATTGCTTCTAATAGATGGTGCCAGAGTCAGAGTTCTCTTCCCTAGTGATTTTTTTTAATATGCAGAGCATTCCCTATATGAATTGAGGTACTAGCTTGACTTTAAATCCCTAGTCATGTTTCAAGGCTCTTTAGTGAGTTGGATGGGACTTTAGAGACACCACTTCCAATGGATGGTGATAGAGTATTAGCTCTATCCCCATGATTGAATATTCCTTTGATAAAAACTTATTGTGACATAGTTAATGATAGGGTCCTTAGTGGATTACGGGAGTGAAGGGGCAAATGTAAATATCCCTTTTGGTTTAGGGCTCTGTAGTGGTCAATAAAGGATTCTAGGTAGTTAATGGGTTAATGTGAGGATAACTAGTAGAGGAGTCAATGCTACATCCCTGGGATCTTCTGTTTAATCACCTCTCCCGGTTGTTACTGTTTCCTCCCAGCTCTGATCATAGATTTGAGTGCAGGGAGGTAACAGAGAATACTGTGCAGTTATAACTGTACCACTGCACTGTTCTCACTGTGTTTGGGTAGAGCGCTTCAATCGTGCTCTGTCTGATCTGTACAGATCTATCTTTCTGCTCTGCTATGAAGGTAGCAGGAGATGGAGTTTTTATTCAGCCCTTCAGCTACATCAAGGGCCTGTTGGTGTGGGCTGAAAAGCATAAGACTTGTGCACATTTGGATCTTATTTGACTCCAATAAATGTTAATTTTATTGGAAACGCTGAAAAGCCTTCTGCTATAATCGCAGGCAAACTCTCCACAAATTCACTTACTCTGTTGCTACTAGAATTGGCAAGGTGTCAACTAAGATACAGAGATTTATAATTTTTGCACTTCTTGCCTTAAAATATACCTAATTTATAGAATTTGTGCAAAGAATTCCTGGGGATCGTGTCCTCAGAGCCCTTCTTTAAAACGCGTAAGTTGTGTATATTTGTTCCCTCAGGATGTTTGTTGTTTTTACAACCTTATTTGCTTTTTCTGGGATTTTGTCAATAAATTTGTTGCTAACCATCCGGCTAATGTGGATTTTTCCGAGCACCAAATTTTCCTATTATTACAATGGTTTGTATTGCAGATACATTTCTGAAGCCCGGTACCAGATTTATCAAAGAAAGACAAAATCCTACAAATCCAAGATCATGTAAAACAGATAGAGGATAAGACAAGCAAGGGGCTAACAATGTGGCAGTACTGAGCAGGTTTATACAATCAGAGGTGAGTAGTCACAGGCTAAACCCTTACCGATGCTATTGACCAAATCTGTCCTTGTTCGGTTCAACACCGATTGCAACGTGAATTTGCAACATCCTAAACCCCGAAATTTTAACTTTGACCCTAAACCTGAACCTAGTCTAATTGCAACCATGACCCTAGCCCTAAGGAGGGGTAGGAGTCTTGAAGTGGTTTGTAAGACTTAACATACTGATGACTGACATCTTTGTCATTTCCAGTCTTTGCCAGTCTTTGCCCTCTGATGTCACTTCCAACATCACTTTTGGTCAGAGGTGTAACTTTGGTTCAAAAAGTGAGGGGGACCAATTTTCCCTCTCATCCCCTATCATCCTATCCCTCCCTCTGTCCTTCACTCGCCTTCCCTATCACTTCCCCTCCCTTCCCTTCTCACCCTGCAGTGAAGCGGCCCCCTCTATCCCAGCTAGAAGGTCTGAAGGAGTGCTGTGAACTCCTCCAGCAGGTCCGGACGGAGTCCTTATGGCAAACACTTTTGGTGCAATCCGTAAGGTTATGAGTGTCTCTCTAATTACTGAAGTTTAGAGCCGGAATGGGACTAAAAAGCAGCCCTGGCAATGAAACCGTACCAGCCCCCAACAATATTACCCCTCTAGATGGAAATAAAAATGTGGTGCAATGCAGCAAATTTCGCTTAACCCCTTCCATCCCCCATCACTACATTAAAATTGTTATACACACACCAGAATGAGGAAAATAAAAGAACCCAATCTCACTGTACCCCTAGGAATCACTTGTCACATACTGTACCCTAAAATTTATTTTATTGCATACCATACACCAGAAATGACATCAATCACTGCACCCCAGAAAATAATTAAATTACACATGGAAGCCACAGAAATTACATTATTAACTGCACCGTACAAATGAATTGCACATTGTACTCAAGAAATAATATAATTCACTGTACCCCAAAAATGTATTATATTACGCACTGAATCCTAGAAATGAATTAGATTACTCACTGTACTCAAGAATTACATTACACTATACCCCAGAGATTACATTACACACCATACCCCAGAGATTACATTACACCATACCCCAGAGAGTATATTACACACAGTACCCCAGAGACTATATTACTCACTGTATCCCAGAGATTATTACCTTACACACCTTATCCCAGATATTACATTACTCACTGTACTCAAGAATTACATTACACTATACCCCAGAGATTACATTACACCCCATACCTCAGAGATTACATTACACACTGTACCCCAGAGACTACATTACTCACTGTATCCCAGAGATTATTACATTATAAACCATATCCCAGATATTACATTTCTCACTGTACCCCAGATATTACATTACACCTGTACCCCAGAGATTACATTACACCCCATACCTCAGAGATTACATTACACATGTATCCCAGATATTACATTACTCACTGTACCCCAGAGATTACATTGCACACTGTACAAAAGAGATTATATTACACTATACCACAGAGATTATTACATTACACACTGTACCACAGAGACTAACTACATTAGACAAAGTACCCCAGAAATTGTGTGTGTGATATATACATATATTGAACACAGACACACTACACACTTAGGGTGGGCTCACATGATGGTTTTTCAGCATTGTCAGTGTTGTTTGCTTGGTGGAAATTCGGTGCTTGAAAAACGCAGAATTCCGGCGAGCAAACGACCCCAACTGCCCAAAGCAGTGTTGTTATTGCGAAAAATGCCTCAAAGAATTCTGTGTAGGCGCTGACAGTACGTGCTGAAAATACTCAAGTAAAATTAGTGTCACCTAAACAACTACACTGATTTTACATAGGATATAATGTAAATCAGTTTCCTTTCTCCGACACTGAATCCGCCCCGGAATCAGCATTCATATCTTCTGCATGAATGTACCATTAAGGAGTGTGCACCCAGCGTATAGCTGGCCAGTCCACACTTCTAAAATGCTGCAGGGTCGGCCCCATTCACTTTAATTTTCCCCGGTGCGTAAGTGCAGGGAAGAAGTGACATGGCTAGACACATGGCTGTAGAGTATATACACATCTCACATTTACAGTACATACCCTACTCACATGAACACACAGTGCCTAGCACCCTTATCCCCTCCTTACGTGTCTCCGGTAGTCTGGTGCAGTTGGAATTCGGCAAGAGCTTCTGTTCGTCTCTGATGAGGGCTGAGCATAGGGGAAGTGGTAAACAATGGGAGGGAAAGATACAGCCCCAGATACACAGTGTGCTGGATTGTGAGCAGTGTTCTGATTGGTGAAGCAGCCCCTGCCGACTCCTGCGCTACCGACCAGCACTGCTCTCACTCTGCACTGACACTTGGGCTGCTGCCTACTCTGTCCCCCCAAGATGCAAAGAAATACCGGAGGCAAAGGGTTAACTTCTTCCTCCTCTGTGCTCTGCTCTCCACACTTACCATATTCTCATGCTTTCACATGGATTATTTTTTATTGAAGTGGCTAAAAAGTGTGGGGGACCGTCCCCCACCCAGAAAAAAGTAGGGGGGACCAGTCCCCTCCGTACCCCCCTAAAGTTACACTTATGCTTTTGATCCAATTTTATCTTAGGGTACCCTAAAGTGATTTTGGACCAAAAGTAATGTTGTCAATGGCATCAGATTGCGAGCCCTTTGGGACTGGCAGCAAAGGAGGTTGTAGACAATGAGGACCATGATAGGGATTTTCTTCCTACCGAGATTCGCTTTCAGCCTGTAGGGACTGTTTAAGACAGACACTTTCTAAATATATTGCTGTGTTGCTTTAGTCATGAGATAAGAGTGTTTTTATATGCTTTTGAGTGCACACAGGTTTCTATGATAACCTGCAAACCAGATGGACATCTATAATCTGATTAGCTGACAGAGAAGGGAGCAGGGAGTGATGCCACTTTCACAGATGGACTGACAGGACTGAGCTCCAGAGAAAAAGTAATTAACTCTAACAAGATGTGCATCTGTTTAAGATGAGGACAATGCTCACAGCACCTGTAGCTTTTGTTTAAAGAAGATTAGCTCTCCAGTACTTGTCAGGGTAGAAGCAAAAATTGCTAATCACCTCTAAAGAACCACCCAAAGCCTGAAGAGACAGAGTGAGTGAAAACTCAGGCAAACAGCATGGCGAGATAACCCTTTTAAGTTAAAACAGTTTTCTCAGCAAGCAGGGTCACAGACCCTGCTCTTCACAGCCAGCTACAGACTCTCACTTCCTATTCAGGCAGTACTATAGCTTCAGGCTCCCACTTCCTGTGCAGGCTGTGGGAAGTTCTACAGCAGTAAGTGACATTCCAGCTCTGCTATACCTAGTTGAGAATAGGTAGGAATACATAGGATACTGTTAATGGACATATATTGCAAAGTGACTTGTTTTTCCCAAATCTTTAACATAAAAAGCATTATTTGTAGTGAGACAGTGTGCCCAATGCCCTAGGTTCACTTCACATCTGTTCCTGCAGTTCTCACATTTTGACATCACTTGCCACCTTTCCTTCTATGCAGTGTCACCTCTGTCCAGCGTAAAGTGATTCTTGACTAAAAATATAGTTTGACGTAATGCTTAGTTGTAAGAGCCGCGTGACTCTACCGATGGGACTGTAAGTAATAAGGACCTGTGAGTTAAGCATTGCAGTGCATTTAATTTACTTGTTCCCAATACCTAAGATGCCCGTCTTTTCCCACATTGCTCGCATTCTGATGTCACTTCGGATCCAATATTAAAGGGGTTGTCTCACTACATTGATTCATCTCACCTCAGTCCTGTTTTCTTGGTTTCACTTTGAATTCAGGGGCGTGTTTACTGGCTTCCACTAGGCTGCAGTAGAAGCCAGGTCTGTAGCTATAGCAACCAGTGCTGGCAGCCTATCAGGAGAGATCAAACAGGTCTGTAGCTATAGTGACCAGTGCTGGCAGCCTATCAGGATAGATCAAACAGGTCTGTAGCTGTAGTGACCTGAGGAGCTGATGCAGCCCATACAAGAGGGGATATCTAGGAATAGGTAGGACACTGATAGTGGACACATATTGCAAAGTGACTTGTTTTTGCAAGATCTTTAACATAAAAATCAATCTCTGTAGTGAGACAACCCCTTTAATGTCGATCCGAAAATATCGTTGGACATAACGTGAGCATGAGTGTCATGGAACTATAAGCGTCAGGGCCTGTAGTCAACGGGGGCTGGAAAGATAAGTCCTCCAGACCACTTAAAAACTTTAATCCCGATTTATGGCCAAAAATTGATGTGGGCCACAAGAATCAAAGTGCTCTGATTCAAGTCAAACTGGACATTTCAAGCAAATATGAATCACAGCATTGCTCAGCAGCTGACCTCCGACTGTACCTCTAAACCGTTAACGACCACCCACTGTCCTTTGACATTGGGCAGATCCTATTCTCTTTATGCAGCACTGGCAAAATACCTCATTGCCTACAGAGGGGGTTCTCATCTTCCAGCGCTGCAACTGCTAGGAATGGAGCTGTAGTTAACATCTCCATCCCTAGAACAGTCTCTGTGAATGTGAAGGACTGGAAGAAGCCTGGGACCCCCCCATTTAACCCACTGATTTCCATGGTATAAACAAAGGGTACTCCCCTTCTCCATCCCCTGCCCAGTACCCGGTGGAGCTTGGGGAATGTCTATACAGTCAGCCCTGGGGACCTAGAGTAGCCCCACGGCTGTCTGTGTGTTGCGCTGACAGCAGCCGATGTCATACACAGAGTGCAATGTATTAGCATACAGGAGTATACAGCAGTGTAATATGTTAGCATACAGGAGTATACAGGAGTATGCTAATACATTACTAAGTGGAAAAAAAGTATACAAATTGTTATCCTGTAATGGGATTAAAAAAAGTAAAGTAAAAACCATAAACTAGTATGGGAAAAAACAAATAAAAATAAATATTTAATAAACATACATACATTACACACAAAGAAACCCTAAACATAATAGGTATTTTGCAATAAGTGTCCATTAACAGTGTCCTAGCTATTCCTAGATATCCCCTCTTGTATGGGGTGCCTCAGCTCCTCAGGTCACTATAGCTACAGACCTGTTCTATCCCTCCTGATAGGCTGCTAGCACTGGTTGTTATAGCTACAGACCTGTTCTATCCCTCCTGATAGGCTGCTAGGGCTGGTTGCTATAGCTACAGACCTGTTCTATCTCTCCTGATAGGCTGCTAGTGCTGGTTGCTATAGCTACAGACCTGTTCTATCTTTCCTGATAGGCTGCCAGCACTGGTTGCTATAGCTACAGACCTGTTCTATCTCTCCTGATAGGCTGCTAGTGCTGGTCGCTATAGCTACAGACCTTTTCTATCGCTCCTGATAGGCTGCCAGCGCTGGTCACTATAGATACAGACCTGGTGTCCCCAGCAGCTCCTCACTGCAGACCAATAGAAGCCAGTAAAGCCCGTACACAAGCCCATGAATTCCAAAATGAAACCGAGAAAACCGGACTGAGGTAAGATGAATCAATGTAGTGAGACAACCCTTGGTGCTTAAGAGGTTAAAATGTAGCAGAACCTGCATCTTGCTATGTACAGGCAGGAGTGAGATGAGGATGAGTCAGGTATGAGCCGAGTAGACCTGTTTTAATTTGTCTTCCATGTTAACTAAGAATTTACATTTTGTATCTAGTTCATAATATTGTGAAGAAATTCCAGAGTAACTCCTGAGAGGACACGTTCTTCAGAAGGCGCCCTGCATGACTCCCTCCCCCACCTACAAAGACTCCCCGAGCCACCGAGATGCCGTGACATTTCTGCAGAAGGTGGAAGATGCAGCTAGTTAGTCTAATGTAAATTCAATGTTTAATTAAGTCTTCCAGTTATAAAGTAACGCAGATCAATACGGGCCGGCTTCAAGGCATTTCCCAGTCTCGTCTTTGAATTTTGTTGGCTTTTAATGCAGATGTAAGTGTCATGAGATAGCGCACGCCGTAATGGCCCATTCCTCCGCTTGTCAGGACATTCTGCATTTCCTTCTTTAAAGAATAGTGTGAAGACAAAGTAATAAAAGCGATTAACCGCTCTCAGTGCCCGGTGCGTAATTGCTTCAAAATGACCCAGAAGAGGAAAATTGATGAACACTGATAAAATCCGGGTTCCTAAGTTATATATATTGTACTGTATACGGTACGCCGCCCCCCTCACACCGAGCACACCACAGATAATACAGGCCGCATGAGATGTCAATGCATTGTGGTAACTCAGAGGGACGCAACCATCAAAATATTCTTTTTCACATATTGACAAGCAATATGCGACTATTACAGGGAATACAAACTCACACTGTTCCAACTTACATCTGTCCCTAGTTGCATACGGAGACTTATGGGGCGTGCTGGCACTTGTAGTTCCATGTTCCACAGCAGATAGTAGCTGTGGAACGACAAGTCCCAGCATGCCACAGCAGCACATGAGGTGAAAATGAGGTTAAATCTTCTTAATAGGGTCACAGATAGCAAAACAAATGTAAAAACCCTTCCCTGCACTATCCATCCTAAAAAAAAAACCATTGTTCTGCAGTTACATGTAGTGATGAGCAAGTCGGCCAAAAATTTGCTTCGAGTTGATTCCAGATTTTATTAAATCGACTCCCGATGTTAGATCTTCGATTGCGATTGATCTCCGATTCCCATTAAAGACTATGGGAGAGGAACACCAGCCTCATTCTTACACCCAAACAGGTGAGGAGAAGCTGGAATTAACATCCACAACATGAAACTGGATATGTGCTACATCTTAGGCAAGACAATTAGGCTACAAGAGTCACAGGAAAAAATTCACAGGCTAAAATATTTCATTCCTTTCAATGGCTAATAGAAAACATGAGGACGGCACAGCAGGTACAGCGGTAACAGCTGCTACGGGGCCCCTTTCACACAAAACAAGACACCGGTATTGGAAATGGCACATGGTAACTGGCAGGAGACCCCTATCACTTTTTACACCAGGGACCAACAACTTGTCTAATATAACATCCCAATGGGGAGCATGGAGGTTTAGCTGGCAGGACCGAAGTTATAAGGGGTGCAGTGGTAGCCAGGGCTGCCGTCAGTCATCTATAAACCGTTTCATGGCCACATGCAGCGAAATCACATGGGGTCCCCACCCATTACTGCTTCCTATTTTTAACATATCACCGGGCCTCTATTTAATTAGGGCCCCTGGCAGGAAAACTGCCCTATTGGCACCTCTGGCATTCATTTTATAGCAGCCTGATTCCAAAACCAGCAAAAATGCCCTTATGGACCCTCAGTATACACATTCCCAATAAGAAATTGACTATTTTAAAAAACAATTTTTCCAATGCTGCTGCTACTACGGCTACTTGCCATTCTACTGCTAGCACGTTGCTGACATTTTTCTAACGTGACATTAGAATGTGAAGAAGACGCAACACATGTCTCCAGTTGATCACTGAGGCCCGTCTCATGCATTCTACTGTCAAGTGGGGTGAAGGACATTTCTCACTGTTGAGTTGGAACGTGGATCAAGGAGGGTGGAAAACCAGTAACCACTGTTCATTTTGATGGTTAGAAGCTTGTGAAATAAGCTTTTTTTCAATCAGACCTTTACTATTGGTTTCTTTTACAGCGGCATGCCTCAAAGCTAGCTAAGGTGTCCTTATGGACCCTTAGAATAAAAAGTGCCAGCAGAAAGTAGTATTTGAACCACTATTTTAGTGAACTGGACATTGACTATCCCTGTCCTTTCCTGCAGCATGACCGCAAAACCCGCACAGATGCCCTTATAGACCCCCAGCATAAAAATTAGCAATTAGAAATTGACTATTTAAAAAAAAACTATTTTTCCAAAGCTGCTGCTGCTACAGCTGCTTGCCATTTTACTGCTTTGTTCCACCGTGACATTAGAAGGTGAAGAAGATGCAACACATGTCCACAGTTGGTCAACGAGGCCTGTCTCAAATTTCTGCATTCTACTGTCAAGTGGGTTGAAGGAAATTGCTGATCAAGGAGGGTGAGGCTGTGAACGTGGATCACAGAGGTTCAGCTAGCAGAGCCAGAATTAGAGTGGGTGTGGTGAGAGCCAAGGCTGCCATCAGTTATCTATTAACATGGAGGTTCAGCTGTCAGTGCTGGAATTAGAGTGTGTGCAATGAGAGCCAGGGCTGCCGTCAGTCATCTATTAACACAGCGGTTCATCTGGCAGGGCCAGACTTAGAGTGGGTACGGTGAGAGCCAGAGCTGCCGTCTGTCATCTATTAACACGGCAAAAATGTCCTTATGATGCAGCAACGCTGACAGTCAGGCCAAAGCAGAATGGAAATGCCGGAAGTGGGAGCTAAGACCTCGGAAGAAGACAGTCAAGACCTGGGTAGCGCTTGAGAAATTTCTGCCTCTACGAGAGAGCTTACCCCTCCGTATGAGTGCAGACGAATTGAGCTTCACTTGGAAACGCTGGTGGTTGATGGTCCAGTTCCACCAAGGTGCCCTTTTTCTTGGCTTCCTCTTTCTCGTTTTACTGAACGTGCTGGAGGAAATTGTCTCTGTTCTTGGGGGGGGTGAATGTGCTCCATACGAACATTGATCCTTGCACAAGGGTTGTACCATGTATCTGCTTGTTCACAATTATACCAATAGCATGCTGTTTCACATTGTAGATCCTGGCAGTATTGCCATGAATGATATCATTTAGGTGACATGCCTTTTTCTATGTTGCTAGTACCCTTAAGGTGCATAATGTCACCTTTCTTGTAAATGCGCATGTATGTTGAGAAAGGCAGAGGGCCACTGACCGGAATACTGCCCTATTTACACCCCTGGCATCCCTTTCACAATAAGCCTGACCTCAAAACCAGCAGAAGTGCTCTAATGGACATAGAGAGTAAAATTAGCAGGAAGAAATGAGTATTTGAAACAAGATTTATTTTAATAGAACCTTGAATATTGCAATCTTTTCCTGCTGCTTGACCTCAAAAGCAGCAAAAATTCCCTTTTCAACACTCAATAAAATTAGCCACAGTAAAAGAGTTTATAAAAACATAACCTTTTCTACAACAGGACCTGGATTATAGTTGTTTTTGAGAGCAGCATGTCCCCAAAAATTAGAAAAATGACCTCTCGGACACTGTTAAAAATTTTGACAAAGGAATGCCAGCTAGAGACCAAATTTTACAATAGGACCTAGATTATAGCTGTTTGTTTACAGCACACGGACCCCAAAAATTTGACAAGTGACCTCTCGGACACTTTTAAAAATGGTGAAAAAGAAATGTCTGTTAGAAACAACTTTTTGTAAAATAGGACCTGGATTATAGCTGTTTGGCTACAGCACGTGTCATGATCGTGCCCGACAGACCCTCAGCTGTGTCTTCTGGTCGTCGGCCATGGCTGTTGCGCCGAAAAATGTGGTTTATGACATAATGCTTTCACTAGTGTGAACTTGGTTTTATTCTCTGCATTCACTAATTGATTCCTGGCTGACGCCTTGGTCAGGAATCATCAAGCACTCCACTAGTAAACCTGGTTTCTTGCTGATCTTGTTTGATTGACATTCCTTTATTCCAATCTGGTCTTGTGTTCTATCCGCCTATTACCTCTGTTCTCTTTTCTCTTGTTACCTGTATTAGGTTTCCTTTGAAATACCATCCTTGCCTGCTATAGAGGTTTTTTTTGCCTGTAGCTAGTGTTCCTCCCTGATATCCTTTCTGTTATCTGACCCTGTGGGCTTCTAACTATTATCTCTCTCAGTGATTCTGTACTTCTGCGCCCGACCGGTATTGACCCCATCACTTGGACTCCGTTTACCCCTTCGCCTCATGTTTTTGTACCTTGCTGCCCGTTCTGTTACCGACTTGAACCGCCTGACTAGGTTTTTTTTTTGTGTTTGTCCTTGTCTGTCCTGCACTTTGCTCAATGCAGTCACTAGTCTTCTGGTTGGGGCCGGCCTATTAAGGAGTCGGGTTCTCCAAAAGGCAGGGACAGAGGCTGGGACCAATGTCAGGGCCTCACTTGTCTGTGTCTTTGTGTGTGTCCCTGACCTGTCCCTGACACACAGACCCCAAAAATTTGATAAATGACCTCTCGGACACATTTAAAAATTGTAAAAAGTAAATGGCTGTTAGAAACAACATTTTATACAATAGGATCTGGATTATGGCTGTTTTTACAGCATAATGACCCCAAAACCATTGACAATGCTTAAAATTTTCATGAAGAAATTAATAATTGGAATAAGATTTTCTCAAAAAAATGTGTACAATGGGTGTATTTTACAGTCTCCTAACCGCCAAACCAGCCTAATGACCTTTTGGACACTCTGAATACAATTTGCATTAAGAAATGAGCATTTAAAAAAAAAAAAAATCAAGAGGACCATTTCCTTGGGAAGAGGAATGTGAAGCAGACTGGCTACTAATCAGTGACCTCGGAAACTGGGGCAACAACATTATCAGAGATCCACGCCTGATTCAAGTCAAACAATCCACATTCTCTGTGGAAACCTGGACACGTTTGTCTGTTATCACTCCTCCGGCTGTGCTGAAGGTCCGCTCAGATATAATGCTGGCTGCTGGGCAGGACAACACCTCTGTGGCGTGGCGAGCGCCATTCGTCCATTTTGGATACCCAGAAGTCGATTGAGTCCGGAACATATCCAAAAACATCGGTGTTGAGACGCAGATAGTTGTGGACCATGATCTTAAGCCGGTCTCTGTGTGTCCTATGTGTGCCCTGCATTACAGGCGTTGGTGAGGTGGTAAATAAGGATTGCCAGAGGTCACCCAAAAGGCTTCTGCCACAATGCCTGCTGTTGCTGCTGCTGCTACGGCTACTTGGCACTCTACTGCTGTCAAGTTGCTGACGTTATTTCACCGTGATATTAGAATGTAAAGAAGATGCAACAGCTGTCTCCAGTTGTTTAATGAGCACAATCTCCAATTCCTGCATTCTACTGTCAATTTGGGATGGTGGAAGGAAAGTGCAGAATTTCACTTTGTAACGGGGATCAAGGAGGGTGGCCACCCATTAACTGTTGTTCATTTTGATGGTCTTAATGTGTGGATCATTTTGGAGGAAATGGAGTATCCAAGCACTAATGTGAGAGATTGAGCCATGACTTCCCAAGCCTCGAGGTTGAGGGGCACTAAACACACCTTCCTCGTCTTCCACCTATGCCTCTAATCCTCTAATCCGTGCCAACCTCTTTCCAAGTCAGGGACATCGGTACCGTTGGTGTCCAGACATGCCTCATCCTCCTGCTCCTCTGCTTCCTCCTACTCCGCTTCAACAGAGCCCTAACTTGCCCCAGATGATGCACTCTGAGAGCTGAGGCGCTGCCTTGCTCCAGCCCTGGACTCCGCCTAACAAAGACCTATAAAGTTGTGAAACTGTCAGTCCATCTTGATCTGACGGAGAGAAAGGCTCTTTGTCTGTATCTGTGTCCATCTCCTCCTCCATCACTGGTGGGACCTGCTGTTTCAGAGTGTCCAACAATCGTTCCAGAACTAAGATCACCACAATGCTCATGCTGAAAAGGGCATTGTCTGCACTGACCATTTTGGTGGCTTCTTCAAAACTGGCAAGGATGGTGCACAGGTCTTTTACCTGCCTCCACTCTTGATGGCTCAACACTCCGAGGTCTGCACCGCTGCTTGTCAGGCCATGTGCCACTTCATATTGCATAATGGCATTACGCTGCTGCCACAATCGCTGGAGCATGTGGAGGGCGGAATTCCAGCATGTTGCTATGTCAACAATGAGATTGTTGATGGGGAGGCCTAGCTGACGCTGCAACGCAGCCAGCTGGGAAGAAAGAGGGTGCGAACAGCGGAAGTGGGAGCTCAGACCTCGAGCCTTTCTCAACAGGCAGTCAAGTCCCTGGTAGCGCTTAAGAAATTTCTGGACGACGAGGTTGATGACATGTGCCAGGCAAGGGATGTGCTCCAGCCTACCGATCTTAAGGACGGCAAGGAGATTTTGCCAGTTGTCCCACAGCACCTTGCCTGGCACCAGGTTCTTGTCATCCAGCCACTGCTCAGTCTCGTTGCGCAAAGCTGTCCACAGCTCTTGACCTGTGTGTTGACAGTCTCCAAGATACATTAATTTCAACATGGCCTGGTTTCTCTTGGCACGTGATGCTACCTTGCGGTTTTTCAGAGTGTGCATCGAACCTAAGAGGCACTGTTATCTCCAGAGACATCCACCCAACTCACCCATTGAGCTGTCACAGAGATGTAGTAGACCTGACCGTGTTTACTGTTCCATGTATCGGTGGTCAGATGGACTTTACTGGACATAGATGCAGCACAAGCGCTGGATGTTTTAGCTGACACGTGGCTGGCCAGGACAGAGACGGCTTTTCGGGAAAAGAAATGCCTGCTTGGCATCTGGTATTGGGGGCAGGCAAGGGCCATTATGTAGCGGAACCCATCTGTGTCCACCAGGCAATAAGGCAACACTTCCAAGGCCAAAAGCCTGGCAATGCCAACATTCAGGCTTTTGGCTTTGGGATGGTTTGGGTTAAAGCATTTCTTCTGCTCCCAGACCTGGTACACGGAAGGCTGGCTGCTAGACTGGCCGCTGTACGGTGTGCAGGTGAAACTGGTGGAAGGTGAAGGGTTAGACTGTGTCTCTAGTGGTGCTGGTGGTACTCCGGCAACGGAGTGTGGCACTGGGGCTGATCCTTGCTCATGCCACTGAGGGACATGGGCAGCAGAGGATTGCTTGGTCTTGGAAGTGGCAGAGGAGGAGGAGACAGAGGGTATCACAGTGGTTGGAAGCCCAGGATCTCTGTGGCCTTTTTTCGCCAATTGATTCCTCCATTTCAATTCATGCTTTTGCAGCATGTGACTATTCATGTTCGTGGTGGTTAACCACTTTAGAGTCTTCCCTCTACTGATGCGTTGACGGCAAATCTGGCATATGATGTCACTGGGCAAATCTGAGACTTGATCGAAAAAGGCCCAGGCTTCAAAAGTCCATGACCTGTTTGACGGAGATAAGCTAATAGTGGTGTTTCCGCTGCCACCACAGACCATGGCTGGCGGACTAATGTCAGCTAACTTGTGCGACCACCCTCTCCCTTTCTGAGGCTGCATCCCTACCGACACTACCCCATCATCTTCCTACTTGTCCACTGATGAGGTGCAAATGCTACTGAAAAGACCATGTTGGATCCGTAATGTCATTATTAACATCATCGTCATCATCATCACAGGTGACTTCTTCGTCCTGAAAGTCTACATCCTGAAGTTGAGGGCCAGTAGTCACAGGCACTGCAAGGAGTTGCCGACTGCTCGGGATTTGTGTCGACTGACCAGAGTCCATCTCCTCTGGTATTTTTATTACTCTCTGCAAAGTCAAAAGTTTCTGCATACACTAGGATTACTCTCCCTTTACACAATTTGGGACCACCCATATGATGATGTCATGTCTTTGGAAGCTTATTATAGGTTTATTGGCAACATCTGAGTTAATTAGAGACACAGCTGTGGATGTTTTTTATAGCACACCAGAAACACACTGCTTCTGTCGGTAACATTATGGGAAAGTCTACAGAAATCAGCCAAGATATCAGGAAGAGAATTGAGGACTTGCACAAGTCTGAATCATCCTTGGGTGCAATTTCCAGATACCTGAAGGTGCCTTGTCCATCTGTATAAACAATTATACACAAGTGCAAATAAGTTGGGAATGTCCAGCCATCATACCGCTCAGGAAGGAGATGGGTTTTGTGTCTCAGAGATGAACGTGCTTTGGTCCGACATGTGCATATCAACACAAGAACAAAAGCAAAATACCTTGTGAAGACTCTGCCAGAAAGAAGACATTACTCCAAGAGAAACATATTAAAGCCAAATTAATGTTTACAAATGCACAGGAGCAAAGACGTACATTTTAGGAGACATGTCCTGTGATCTGACAAAACTAAAATTGAACTGTGTGGCCATAATGACCATTGTTACATTTGGAGGAAAAAGGGAAAAGCTTGGAAGCCTAAAAACATCATCCCAATTGTGTAACTCGGGGGTGGTAACATCATGTTATGGGGTTATTTTGCTGCAGGAGGGACTGGTGCACTTCACAAAATAGATGGTATCATGAGAAAAGAAGACTATGTGGCAATACTGAAACAACATCTCACAACATCTGCCAGGAAGTTAAAGCTTGGGCAGAAATGCGTCTTCCAAATGTACAATGGTCCAAAGCAACTGCAAAACTGGTTACAAAGTGGCTTCAGGAGAACCAAGTCAATGTTTTGGAGTGGCCATCACAAAGCCCTGATCCTAGTCCTATTGGAAATTTATGAGCAAACCTGAAAAGGCAGGTGCAAGCAAGGTGACCTCCAAACATGGCTCAGTTAAACCAGTTCTGTCAGGAAGGAAGGGGCCAAAGTTTCTACCAACTATTGTGAGAATCTTGTAGAAGGATCCAAAATGTTTTACTCAAGTCAAACAGTTTAAGGGCAAAGCTCCCAAATACTAATGGAATGTATGGAAACTTCTGACTTTGCAGAAAGTAATAAAAATGGCTTAAAAAATTCTCTCTCATTATTCTGGCATTTGGGAAACATAAATCATGTTGTTTCCTAATTGACCTAAAGCGGGGACGGTTTATGCTGATTTCATGTCAGATAGTGAGAAAAACCTGCAGATGAGGCTTTATATATAGTGAATGGAAACTTCTGGTTTCAACTGTAAATAGATATGGGATAGATAGATAGATAGATGGATAGATATGAGATAGACAGACAGATAGATAGATAGATATGAGATAGATAGATATTATATAGATAGATAGATATGAGAATTTTAGATAGATAGATATGGGATAGAATAGATAGATAGATATTTGATAGATAGATATTAGATAGATAGATATTAGATAGATAGATAGATAGATAGATAGATAGATAGATAGATAGATAGATATGAGATAGATAGATAGATATGGGATAAATAGATAGATATGGGATAGATAGATAGATATGAGATGGATGGATGGATAATTGGTTAGATAGAGATAGATTAAAATAGAGAGAAAGATATGAGAGATAGACGATAAATAAATAGAAATATTGACTTTCAGGCGCAGCATCCCTTTTTGTTCTTTGTCTAGGTCTGTAGAATATGTACTGTGCTGGTGTTTATATTCAGAGCAGAATATTCTTTGGGGCACGGAGCACTTGCAGCATTTCCCTCCTGTTATATTAATGCCTTCCCTTATTATATGCACTGGTGGTGTCCCCTGGGAATTCTAGAATTGTCCTCGGGACCTGCTAATTGAAACATGCAGCTGCTGTGACCGCAGACCAGGTGACTCGCCTGCCAGCATGTAAGCTATTTGCATAAAATGAAGGAATAATTGGCCCTTATTAAAGGAAACAGATAGGAATATAAATACCTCAGATTCTTATTTACAGACTGAAATAGATATTTTTTTAGCCTTTAAATTTACATCTATTTTTACCCCTTTTCGTTTGTATTGCTCCAATCACTTGATTGTGGTTGATCTGGATCAAGTCACTGAAATTTGGGCAAAATATGACTTTAATCTAAGCTGGAAGTACAACACTAGTTGTTCTCTTTGTAGTTTGCTGTATGAGAGCTCAATGCTCTTTGCTTTCCTGTTTCCCCAAAAATAAGTCAGTGTCTTATATTAATTTTTGCTCCTAAAGACGAGCTAAGACTTATTTTTAGGGGATGTTTTTTTTTTTTTTCTATGAACAATAATTCACATTTATTGTTGAACAAAACATCAAAATGTATTAATATACTGTAGTGATTTCATCACAAACATCAGCAAAAGCAGCCAAACTCTGAATTGCATTATGCACTATGTCTTATTTTCAGGGAGATGTCTTATTTTCGGGGAAACAGGGTTGCTACACTTTGACTTACTGCACCGTATCTGGGACCACTGTGCGGCTCTTCCAGGCACCGGGGTATTGGTATCACTGACATTTCTGTTATGGCCCTTGATCTATTTCCTTGGATATTTGCTCCGTTTTGATCAAGGACATATAGTAATAGATACTGGCTTTAAAAGGGGTTGTATAATATTTAAAAACATGTCCACTTTCTTCCACATCCAGCAGCACACTGGTCCATAGCTTGGGGCTGGCATTGCAGTTTAATTTAATTGAAGCTCATAGGACTGAGCTACAAAACCTCCACTAGATCCTGGCGCTGTTTGTTAAAACAACAACCATATTTTTCAAATTTTGTAGAAATCCCGTGTGCAGCCTCCAGTGACCTCGGGAGAGAGGGGGTTACAGGGACTTTATTTTAGGTTGTCCTCCCTCCTAGAAAGAACAAGCTGTTGCTGTCATCTCCTACTGTACAGCTCCAGTGACCCCAGGAGGGATGCAGGAACTTTATGTTATCCCCCTCTTACTAATCACCCCACTACTATCATCTTCCCATGTACACCCCTATTGCTCCAGTAATACTAAGGGAGAGGCAGGAACTTTATGTTACCCCTATCTTACTAATCACCCCATATCACTATCTGCATCTCCCTACGGTATACGCCTACTTATACAAGCTCCTAGTATACCCCAGAAGGGATATAGGAACTTTATGTTACCCCTATCTTACTAATCACCCCATTACTATCATCTTCCCACGTACAGCCCTAAAGCTTCAGTGACCCTAGGAGGGATACAGGAACTTTATGTTATCCCCCTTTTACTAATCACCCCCTTTTATTGTCACCTTCCCCTGTACAGCCCTACAGCTCCAGTGATACCAAGGGAGATTCAGGAACTTTTTGTGAGGTTGTCTCCCCTCTTACCAATCACTTCCTATTGCTGTCATCTCCACCTGTACCCCCTAGTGATACCAGGGGACTTACAGGAACTTTTCTTCATGTTGCCACACCTATTACCAATCACCCCCGGTTCCCCTAAGTGATACCAATAACCCCCTGTACAGTCTCCAGTGTCCCCAGGGAGATATACTGTCTGTTTTTGCTCTGCTGTGTCATTTCGCTGGTTCTCTGGATTTTGGCTTGTGTTTTTGGTTATTCTCTAGTCTTGTCCTTCGGTACTGCACATACTTCTGGTTTGACCCCGGCCTGTCTGACTTCTCTCTATTTGTTGTTGGTTTGCGTCTGTTTCCCGTTTGTCTTTCGTTTATCTTCTGTCTGTTTCTCACCCATTTACTAGCGTATATTTTAGGAAGAGGTTCGAGTGTGGGGTCGCCTAGGCAGGGCAAGTTTAGGGCGAGATTAGGGCATCCCTTACACTTTTGTTCATGTTATCCCCACTTTTAACAATCACTTCCTGTTGTTGTCCTCTCCCCACTGTACCCACCAGTGACCTCAGGGAGATGTACAGGAACTTTTCTTCATTTTATCACCCTTCTCACCAATCACCCCCTGTACAGCTTCCAGTGACCCCAGAGATATATGCAGGAACTTTTCATCATGTTGTCCCCACTTTTATCATCACACCCTGTTACTGTCATCTCCACTGTACCTACCAGTGACCCCAGGTGGAGGTACAGAACTTTTCTTTATATAATCACTCTTCTTACCAATCACATAGTATTAGGGATCCCATATACAGTTTTTGGGCAATTTCTATTCTAATAAACCCTCAAAGACTAATCAGATACTCACTGACATCTGGATGGCTAATTTTTTACAAGAACTAGTATAATGCTTGTTTACAGACCATTAATCAGTGACCAAAAGCATTTACACCACCGGGCGTAACCTCCCTCATTATTGGAGGCTATGCTCATTGTACATCTGCTTGTAGCTTCCAGTCCTAACGGAAACTGCAGCACTGTACTATATCCACCGTATAACAAATCCTGGCAGTAGAGCCCTGTGGGATCTACTATGGTTATCTGTTAGTCCTGTAATGCACATGTGAACATAGCCTAACATGCTGTCTTTATATAGAAAATATGGCCGTCTGCGTACAGCTGGCAGATTAGATTTATAAAGATTTGCTCATCTCTAATGGCTGAATAGGAAGTAATCATCCTGTATGTGAAACCTGACTGCACTCGCTCTGAATGATGATTGTACTAGACTGGAGAGTATACTTCCAGAAATGGAGCTCCATGACAACTTTTCAGCCTTCATCATAGAAACTTCAGTTTTGGAAAACAAGTTTAGAAATTCAGCCATTGGCAAAGTATACAGTGGGGAAAAGAAATATTTAGTCAGCCACCAATTGTGAAAGTACTCCCAGTTAAAAAGATGAGAGAGGCTCCTGTGATTGACATCATAAGTCGACCTCAACTATGAGAGACAAAATGAGAAAATCACATTGTCTGATTTGGAAAGAATTTATTGGCAAATTACGGTGAAAAATAAGTATTTGCTCATCTACAAACAAGCAGGATTTCTGGCTCTCACAGACCTGTAACAACTTCTTTAAGAGGCTCCTCTGTCCTCCACTCATTACCTGGCACCTGTTTGAACTTATCAGCATAAAAGACACCTGTCCAGAACCTCAAACAGCCACACTCCAAACTCCACTATGGTGAAGACCAAAGAGCTGTCGAAGGACACCGGAAACAAAATTGCAGCCCTGCACCAGGCTGGGAAGACTGAATCTGCAATAGGCAAGCGGCTCGGTGTGAAGAAATCAACTGTGGGAGCAATAATGAGCAAATGGAAGACATACAAGACCCCTGATAATCTCCCTCCATCTGGGGCTCCACGCAAGATCTCACCCCGTGGGGTCAAAATGATCACAAGAACAGTGAGCAAAAGTCCAAGAACTAAAAACAGACAGTATATTTCCCTGGTATCACTGGAGGGAGTACAGGGGGTGATTGGTATCACTGGAGGCTGTACAGGGGGTGATTGGTAATAGGGGTGATAACATGAAGAAACGTTTCTGTAAGTTTTCACTAAGAGATACAGGTGGAGATGAACAATAGGAAGTGATTGGTAAGTGGGGAGGGGGGGGAACCTAACCAAATGTTCCTGCATCTCCATTGGTATTACTGGAGCTGCAGGGCTGTACAAGAGAAGATGAAAGTAACAGGGGGTGATTTTAACTGATTTATTTTGGCACTAAAAATCCATTTTTTTACAGATTTTGATGCTAATAAAGTTCTCGCTTTTGCCGCTAAAAATCTGGATTATTAGCGACAAAAGCGAGAAAACTTTATTAGCATCAAAATCTGTAAAATGATTAAAAAATGACATATAAATGAAATAATGAGCTTTACATCCCCTTCTGTAGGGGGGAGTTACATCCAATGGTTTGATTTATGCAGATATTATAAGCCAGACTTCAAGACAAGCAAAAAATGCACCAAAACACACAAATTGTGGCAAAAAAAACGGTCACTTTTTCAGCAGCTTTTGATGGGCAGGGGATAAAAATCTCAGTTTTATGAACGTTTTTAGGATTTGCTTTTCAGGTCCTTTTTTGGCCACTGCATGGTAGATATAGACTTAATGTGCAACTGCACTCTCTGCACATATGTATTAAAACATCCCTGCAGAATTACATGTTATTAAATTAAGGCAAGACTAGTGATGAGCGATTGTATCAACTATCGTTATCAAGTCGATAGTGGATATCGTCAATTATCATCACGATTTCGGATAGTCGATAATAGATTATCGCTAGAGATGGGCGAATAGATTCTAACGAAGTGGAATTCGTTTAGAATTTCAGGAAAACTTCGGTTCTGAACGAAGTCGAAGTTTGGGTACTTCGGGTGAACAAGGTGCTTTTGATTGATAAAATGGTTTGCGACAAAAGGGCCCCTACTTTTGGGTCAAAGAACTCGGAGGAAAAAGGGGAAAAAGGGGCCGGGCTTGCCCATGTGCAGAGATGAAGCCAATCAAGCCCGCGGGATTTCGGGTGACTTCCCCCCGCACAAAAAAAAGTCCGGGGGGCGACGTTTGGAGCTCAAACCGCTCTCACTGTACTAAACAGGGAAGGGCGCCCCCGGTTTGATTGTTACTGGAAAAACCCTTTTTTTTACAGCAATTTTTGGGGGGGGTTTTCTCAGCTTGCCCTCAGAGACTGTTTTCTCTTAATTTTTCTTTTTCGTTTTTTTTGGGGTTTTGGGATCTGAAATCCATGTCGGCCACGGGCAGCTGCATTTACTTTTAAACCCTTTATCTGCCCCCAGCAAAATTGAAAACCAAAAGGGGATCTAAGCCAGTTCCTGTTGTATTCTTTTAAAAAACAGCTTTTTTAAACAATACAAATACCACTTATTTTTTGGGCTGCTAAAATTCTTTGGCGCAATTTACAATCCAGGGGTTTAAAATTAAGCGTTTTTTTTCGGGCTGTGGGACCCAAAAAAAAAACGTCTTTTTAAAAACCCGCCAAAATATAAACATTTTTCCTGTAGCAAAAATTCACAAGCGAAAAGGTTAAATTACAATTTTTTCTCTTTTTTTTGTGGGCGTAAAAAACAGGGCCATTGAAAACACCCCTAAAAGCAACGGGGTTTGTTTTTGGCCAAATTTTTTTTGGGCGCAATTTACTTTAAAGGGGTTAATTAAGCGTTGTTTTTTCAGCTGGGGTGACCCTAGAAACCGTCTTTTTAAACCCCAAAAATATATCCCTTTTTTTCCCTTTTACATAAATCACAAAAAAGGGTTAATTACAATTTTTTAAAATTTTTGGGTGGCCAAAAAAAACACCGCATTGTAACACGCTAAAAACCTACTATTTGTGGGGGCTAAATTTCCCTTTGGGCGAAATTTAAAACCAGGGGTTAATTTCCCACGTTTTTATTTCAGCTGGGTGACCCCCAAAAACCGACTTTTTTCCCCCTGCCAAAATATATACATTTTTCCTGTAGCCTAATTCACAAGAAAAGGGTTTAAATTTAAAAATTTTTTATCCTTGTTGTGTGGCGTAAAAAAACAAAAACAAATTGAAAACACCCTACAAAGCTAGTATTTTGGGGTTGTCAATTTTTTTTGGCGAAATTTTAAAAATTCCAGGGGTTAATTAAGCGTTTTTTTTTCAAAATTGGGGGTTTTTTCCCAAAAAACCCCGCATTTTCAACGCCAAAATATAAACATTTTTTCCCTGTAGCAAAATTCAAAAGCAAAGGGAATTTAAAATTTTTTTACTCTTTTGTGTAGCGAAAAAAACACCCCCATTGTAACACCTAAAAAAGCTAAAATTTTTGTGATGGCTTAATTTTTCCCGAAAATTTACACGGGGGGTTTAATTAACTTTTTTTTCAGCTGGGGTGACCCCCAAGAAACCGTCTTTTTTAACCAAGCCAAAATATATACTTTTTTCCTTTAGCCTAATTCACAAAAAAGGGGTTAATTAAAATTTTTATCTCTTTTTTGTTTTAGCGTAAAACACACCCTTTGTAACACGCAAACAAAGCTACTAGTTTTGGTTGCTAAATTCTTTTGCGAAAATTTACATCCAGGGTTTAATTAAGCGTTTTCTGCATTTTGTAATCAGTAAAAGATACTTTTTTTTTACTGCCACAGAAAAATTCTGAAAGCATAATTCAAAATTCAAGGGTTAAAATTTAAAAGCCTTTTTGTGCTTTTAAATTTAGTAAAATACCCCAAATTTTTTAAAACGGCACATACAAGTAAATTTTTTCCTTCCCATTTTTTTGGACCCGCAATTTAAATTCAAGGGTTTTTCCCAAGCTTTTTATTTGGGTTCATTTGGCGAAAAATAAAAGGTGTGTATTTATCATATACAGATATCATCATCAAACAGTGTCCCGTACATTTTAGAATTTAAAAGTAAAGTCAGACCGAGAGGGGGCAGACTCTTTTACCTGCGAAAAGGGGAGAGGTACAAACAAATTTCCCGGACCAGGGCGCACACCCCAAAGGGGGCGTCGCATCAGGGTCCACTTTGGGAGGGCCCCAACTGCCGCGTCACCTACGGCTGTGTGTTGTTTAGCCCACCCCCAATGGTTCTTGGGTTTGTTGACTAGGTCATCCACTTCCTTCCCCCCGGGTGACATCTGAAAAACCCCCCCCAAGAGTCATGGCCCCGGGGGCGGGTCAGCCGGGGCCCCCACCTGTCCAACCCTCAGCCAAGATCAAATATGTTGGGCCCGGGCTCACGCCCACTATAAAAAGCGAGGATGAACAAATTTTAGGGGGGCCGTCAGCATAAATTCCCCGAAGAAATGGGGCCCAATCCCCCGCTTTTTCAGTAGGGGCAAAATATAGATTTTTTTAGAGCTCATTGGGGGGGTCAAGTTTTTGAGGGGCAGCCTCTTCAAACCAAAACCGGTGATGAGGCAGGCAGTTTACGATGAAACACAAATAGAAGATGATTTAGCCGACCGCAAATTGGGGGGCCGGGTGAGGCAAGGGGGTTCAACATCGTCAGGAAAAGAGGGGTCAAACTTTCCATCAGGGAGCGCGCACCACAAGTGGGTCATGTGGCCCCTGATTTAGCAGGATAGCAGCATGGGGAGGTCGGGGGCCCAAACGCCACGGGGGAAAAAAACCCGCTTCGCAGGTCCAAAAAAAGTAGCCCCACAGGGGGTTTAGCGAGGCACCCGGGGGCATAGACCCTTCAAATTTCAGAGCTTGGGGGGGTTTAAAAACTGATACCTCGGGCCCGGGGGTGGCAGTTCTTTCCTAAGACAAACCCGGAGGAACCGAATAAAGGGTATATTAGAAAAATTAAGCAAAAAGTAACTTGGGCCCGGGAGGGTAAAGTTGGCACCAAAGGGCCCCGGGGGCAACACAAAGCAGCCCTCAAACCCTCCGGTGGCCGGGGAAACGGTTTGGGTCAATGTGGTGGTTCCCCCCTGCCCCCGCAGCCCCAAAACACGCAGCAGCGCCCATTTGGGATGCATGGGCCTTGGGAGCAAGTCAAGGCTCCACCACCCGCAAAAAGGGAGCTGTTTCTCTTTTAAAATCATCCCCCCGGGCCCAAAGCTCCTTTCCCTTTCCCCTTTTCATGGCGCCAGCAGGGCCCTTCAGCGAGCGATTTTCAAAGAGACAACAAATATTCGTCCCAAACCCTCCTAATCAGCGCCTTTACCGTTCTCCTGTCCAAGTTTTGATACTGCCCGGGCCCTCCCTTTTTCCCAAAAAAGGGGGACTCTGCAACCCCTTCTGAGAAAAACTGGCTTGTGCCGAGCCGAGATGGGGAGTTCCAACTTTCTCCTATACATTGCAACTGCGGGTCCTGGGGCCAAAAAGTCCCGCCCCTCCCCCTCCTACACCACCATCTCAGCCCCACAAGTACGCCCACATAAACCCCATGTGTAGGGCACAAACGGTGGGCACGCAGTTTTTACACCTGGCTTGCCTCGGGGAACGAAGTCACAAAAGGAGGAACTGCTCCACCCTCAGCCAAGAAAACGATGTTGGCTTTCCCCCGCCAACTGCAAATCGGAACCATGGTGACGAACAATTTGGGGGGGAACATGGTTTTCCCCGCTGGCCCCAGGAGGGGGTGGTCCAAACACCCCCGCAAAGGGGCCAAAAGTGTTCAATCTTTTTGTGAAAAGGTTTCCCGAATTCTTCCACCGGTTTCCCCCTTTAAAAAAAATTCTGAAAATGGGCCCGGAAACTGGCATTTCACTTTTTCCATTCGAAAAAAGCCAGGAACACCCTCCCGGTTGCAGCGGCAGAACGGCCTCCCCAACACACTCTTGATATGCGATGTTTCCACCCTTTGGGAAAATTCCAGCCTGCACATGTTGGACCGACTGTTTTGAACAGAGAAAGGCCATTAACGATTTTTGATGATCCAGGCAGACAGAAATACTCCCCTGTGTAACTTTGATGTCAGCCAGTGGCAGCTCATGCGTGACCCCCTGCCGTTTGTTGAGGCCATTAGAGGAGGCGACGTTATTTGTCAGTCGCCAGGACTACGGGATGAATAACGTCATTCCACTGCTTTGTCCTGGAACAGATGCGGAAAATCTGTCTTGGGCAGGGGAATGGAGACGTGGCGACTACATCTCGGGCCACATGAGTCCGGTGGGGACGGGAAAATGGAGGAGGAGAGGACATTAGAGCAGAAGCATTGTCTGGTGAAATGAGTATTTTTCTACCCAGGTGACAAGAGAGGAGGAGCGGGAGCAGCTGGAGGAGCTAAAATGGAGATGAGGAAAACGAGCAGATGACCCGCAAGGCACCGTGGCAGTATACAGTGGAGATAGGCAGGGGGGAGCCCCTTGAGTCACTTGTGCAGATGGCCCGCAGCATGCTGATTTGCCTGCTAGTGACAGCCGAATAGTCAGCATCCAACAGAGGGATGACTTCTGGCTCTCCACCCTTTTGGGACCCTCGCTACCACCAAAAAATGGGAGCCTTTTTTCCCAGCTATTGAGAGGGAGGACAAACTCAAATACTATAGGGAAAACTCAGTATTTCAGTTGGCCGCTGCCCATGTGCGGCATCGTCCCTCCTCGACAGGTCTTCCCGGGGGGGGTTCTTCAGCGCTAAACGTACTACGGGCCGCGGCGCCGGGGGAAGGTGTGGGGGGTCGGAGCAGTACCAGCTCCATCACAGCAACCTAAGTCGGGAGTCACTGAAGAGCAGCTTCCATCACCATCCGAGTGTGGAGGGCAGTCGCCCGCAGCAGCACCAGGACCTGGAGCAGACCCTGAACCAACAGGTTGTGGCCTACTTGGAAGCCTCCCCGCCACCCCCAGTTAAAGATCCGCTGGACTACTGGGCAGCCAAACTGGATGTGTGGCCGCAACTTGCCGAGTTTGCAGTGGAGAAGCTGTCCTGCCCGGCCAGTAGTGTGGCATCAGAGCGGATTGTTCAGTTGCGGCGGGGCCATTCATTAACCCAAGGAGAACCCGCTTGTCCACGGAAATGTGGAACGACTGACCTTTGTCAAGATGAATCAGGCGTGGATCGGCCAGGATTTCCACACACCAATGCCTTAGGCGTCAGACTATATCAGCCATGACGCCTCACCCAAACTGTGAGAAATGAGTCTGGGTTCAAACTACCTTTCCTCAGCCACTATTCTGATGCCGCCACCCGCCTGATGCCACACACCTGCTGACAGTTTCTCCATCTGCCCCACCACTATCTTTACCAGGGACTGGTATTGCCACCCACCTCCACACACTCTGTATTGTGCCACTGTCTGACCTCATGCTGCTGCTGAGGCTGCTGCCGTACCTCCACACTGTGTCATTGTGCCACTCTCTGACCTCAATCTGTTGCTCCTGCTGGCCGTCACCTCCACTCTCTGTCATTGTGCCACTCTGTGGCCTACTCCAGTTTTTGCCACCTCCAGAATGTGATTGTTGCCACTTTCTGACCTCATGCTGCTGCTGTGGCTGACGCCGTGACCTAGACACTGTGTCATTGTGACACTTTGTGGTCTATTCCGGTTTTTTGCCATCTCCAAATGTCATTGTGCCACTGTCTGACCTCATGCTGCTGGGCCGCCGTCACCTCCACTCTGTGTCATTGTGCCACTCTGTGGGCTAATACTGTTTGGCACCTCCAGAATGTCATTGTGCCACTGTCTGACCTCATGCTGCTGCTGCCGTGACCTACACACTGTGTCATTGTGCCACTGTCTGATCTCATGCTGCTGCTGCCATGACCTCCACACTGTGTCATTGTGCCCCTCTCTGACCTCATGCTGCTGCTGGCGCTGCCGCCGGGACCTCCACACTGTTTTCATTGTCCCCACTCTGGCCCTACTCCTGTTTTTGCCACCTCCAGAATGTCATTGTTGCCCCTCCCTGACCTCATGCTGCTGCTGTGCTGCTGCCGTGACCTCCACACTGTGGCATTGTGCCACTGTCTGACCCTCATCTGCTGCTGTGGCTGCTGCCGTGACCTACACACTGTGTCATTGTGCCACTGTCTGACCTCCATGCTGCTGCTGTGGCTGCTGCCGTGATCTACACACTGTGTCATTGTGCCACTGTCTGATCTCATGCTGCTGCTGTGGCTGCTGCCGTGACCTCCACACCTAGTCATTGTCCCACTCTGTGGCCTACTCCTTTTTTTTTGCCACCTCCAGAATTGTCAAATGTGCCACTGCCTGATCTCATGCAGCTGCTGTGGCTGCTGCCGGACCTCCACACCCCCTGTCATTGTGGCCACTCTCTGACCTCATGCTGCTGCTGTGGCTGTGTTGTGACCTAAAACACTGTGTCATTGTGCCACTGTCCCGACCTCATGCGCTGCTGTGGCTGCTGCCGTGACCTACACACTGTGTCATTGGTGCCACTGTCTGACCTCATGCTGCTGCTCTGGCTGCTGCTGTGACTACCACACTCTGTTTTGTTTCCACTGTCTGAACCTCATGCTGCTGCTGTGGCTGATGCCGGGGACCTACACACCTGTGTCATTGTGCCACTGTCTGACCTCATGCTGCCCTGCTGTGACCTCCACACTGTGTCATTGTGCCACTCTGTGGCCTATTCCTGTTTTTTGCCACCTCCAGAATGTCAGTGGGGCCACTGTCTGACCTCATGCTGGCTGTGGCTGCGCCGTCACCTCCACACTCCCGTCACTAATGTTGCCACCCGAGCTCTCAGCTTGTTTTTTTCCCCGCTTTCTCTGGCATGACTTTATCAGGCAACATTCCCCTTCAGTTTTTTTTGGTCATTTTTGCCCTCTTAAGTGCCCAAGGGGAATTTATTTTGTGAAGCGATTCTAAAGAGCGGCGGCAGTCATTTGCTGTCATACTAAAACACAACATTGTAAAGAAGACCAAACCAAGCTCCCTCTGCATATTTAAGCATGGCAAAAAACGTTCTACAGCACCCTGCAAATCTCTGTGCAGCCTGGAAATAGCTGTTTTTTAACGTGATTTGTCCCGAAGTTATTTTTTGCCGAGAATTTCGGGAAATCCGCCCATCTCTAATTATCGCCGATGACCATTAAAGTCTATGGGAGAGGAACAACACCTTCATTCTTACACCCAAACAGGGCTGGAGAAGCTGGAATTAACATCCACAACAGTAAACTGGATACGTGCTACATCTTAGGCAAGACAATTAGGCCGCAAGAGTCACAGAAAAACTGACAGACTATTCACTATCCCTGTCCTGTACCACAGCATGATCCTTAAACCTGCATGACCCACAAATTAAAAAGTGCCAGAAGAAAGGAGTCTTTCATCCACCATTTTAGTTGAACTGGACATTGACTATCCCTGTCCTGAATCGCAGCATGACCCCAAAACCCGCATGACCCACAGATTAAAAATTCTGGAAAAAGGAACCTTTCAACCACCATTTTAGTTGAACTGGACATTGACTATGCCTGTCCTGGACCGCAGCATGACCCTTAAACCTGTCTGACCCACAGATTAAAAAGTTCCAGCAAAAGGAATTTTTGAACCACCATTTTAGTTGAACTGGACATTGACTGTGCCTGTCCTGTGTCGCAGCATGACCCTCAAACCTGCATGACCCCCAGATTAAAAAGTGCCTGAAAAAGGAGTCTTTGAACCACCATTTTAGTTGAACTGCACATTGACTATCCCTGTCCTGGACCGCAGCAGGCAAGTTGCATTAATCACTGAAAAACAGATTGGCGACGCTGTTCGTTACTGAGATTCACAGACCCTGACCCAGAGATGACAGGCCTGACGGTCCCGCAACCAACGAAACACTGGCTTGCATGTTGTCGCCAACACTGAAAGGAGCACCTTCTCTCGTACCTCTACCACCATGTTCACCCCCTTTTGCCCCTTTACCAACTGCATTTCGTCCTTTTTTCAAAAGATAAAATTTGAAAAAGGTATGGAAGAGTTTTTTTTTTTTTTTAATCATTACATTTTATTTTATTAAGGAAAGCACAAATCTATAAAGGGGATATAAAGGGCTACCCAAAAGAAAAACAATAACCATAACAAAACAACACAAGCATTAGCATCGCTAGCAAAGAAAGCAAAAATGAAAATTTTCCAGTATCATGAAAAGCCCTTCGGTAGAGACAAAAATAATCCAAAGCATTTTACGGGACCTCCACACACCCAACAGTCTGCCATGGGTTTTTCGATTAAAAACATCCGTGTAGTTAAGTTACCCAACCTGCCCTTTGTTTTCTCTTTTGGAACAAGAGGAGGAGTAAAAAGGGGTTTTTTCATTTATGGAATTGGGGTTGATGACTTGTTAGAACCTCCCATAGTCCTACAGCTGATATTTCCCCTTTTAAAACTAAGTAAACCTCGCAGCTCCCAAAGATTTTTTGGACCACCTTTTGGGTGGATTCGGGAGATCATATGTGCCAATTCAGCAGAGCAAGCCCCTGTGTGAACAAAACTGGGGCAAAACAAATGTTGGATTAATCCTCCCCTGAGCCCAAAGGGTCTAAAAATAGGGGCATAACCACCCATATGTGATAGGACCCCAAAAAACCCCAAAAAATTAATCCAAAATTTTTTAAAGGGGTATAAAAACAATTTATAAAAAAAGTGTTTGGACACCGAGGTTTCTGCTCTCTGCCCCCCTCTACTGTGAAAACCTAGACATCTATTTTTCCCATTTGGTCAGTAATCAAGTTTAATCTCCTCCCAAACCACTTCCTTTAAAGTCAAAAAAAGCGGGTGCCAGACCATTCATGCGATGGTGGTCAACCGCAGGAAACTGGAAGGGGGGTACGGGGGATGAGGGGAAGGGGGGTCGGATATGGAAGAGACGGCATTCTAATCTGTAGAGATTAAAATTGTGAGTTAGGTAGGGGAAAATTTGGGGCGAAAGATCTTCAAATGTCCGAAAATTGTCGAGAAGAGGTCTCCTATCCGCCGGGTCCTCCTGATCCATGTGTCTAAAGCGAATGCCCTTGGCCCCATACAGCATCGATTGGGCAGTAATTTTTTTTTCTAATAGGAACTTTATAAATTTTTTGCTATGTGGGTATGCCTACCGAGACAAGGGGTTTTCAGGTATCAAGGGGGTACTGGACGAGGGGAGTTGGGGAACCCCATCATCAGGGGATGAGATGGGCCTTGATTTAACCCGAAGGCATCATCATTTTCAATCTGTCCAGTGAT
>JAODAL010012633.1:0-94575 GCA_025379985.1 Phyllomedusa bahiana
AAAGGAAAAAGAAACAGACTTGAACTAGGAGGAACATCAAGGAATTGTAGACATGGACCAGGAGTAAGAGCCCCAAAGTTTGCATAGACCATACCCTCTTTATACCAAACCACACCCCTTCACAAAAGGTCACATCCAACTATTGTGTAACGGCTCCAGAAGCAAGCTAATTGAGGTGTTTGGCATCACCAAGCTTTCTTCGAAGTTGGATAGTCTATTCAGCATCTAGGGGAGCTGGGAAATGCTGCCAAACTGTGCCAGAACCTAAACCATTACACTTAAACCAATACTTCCACCATACAGTGACCATATAGTGGTAGATACCAGTGTAAAAAGACTCTATACTGTCACCATACAGTCACCATATAGTTGGAGATACCAGTGTACACAGACTCTGCAGACTTAATATTACCATAATATAGTGACCGTATAGTGGTAGATACCTGGGTACATAGGATCTGAAGCCACATAACTAATTAAAGTACAGTTACATTTAAGGACTCACAGTTGATTTCTTTTCTGATCTGAGTCGTTTACTTTCCTTATTCTTCTCCATGCGGCCCAGACCATCATGACATCTTCTCCCGACTACGACTCATTCCTGCAGAATTTACCACACAAATATTTTAGAATCCTCCTTTTTCCCAACACCTATATACCTACCTACTGGGGGGTTATATACCTACCTACTGGGGGCAGGGTGTTATATACCCATAATGGGGAACTATATAGAAAAGCTTGGTGACCTGCTTTCCTATGATAGGAAGGTCAGATGCCTGCTGTCGGGGATGGGGAGTTACCCATAGCTCCTATAAAGGCCCCAATAAGGTAGTTAGGTATATATGTCCCCCCAGTCTGTAAGCAGGTATATGTCCCCATAGTCTATAGACAGGTATATTTCCCCCATAGTCTGTAGGCAGGCAAATGTCCCCCATAGTCTGTAGGCAGGTATAAGTTCCTCATAGTCTGAAGGCAGGTATAGTTCCCCTAAAGGCAGGTATAGGTAGGCAATTATAGGTCCCCCCATAGGCAGCATAGGCAGATATAGATTTCCCATAGGCAGGAATAGGTCCTCCATAAGAAGGTATAGTTCCCCCATAGGTAGTATAGGCAGATATAAGTCCCCTATAGGAAGCATAGGCAGGTATAGGTCCCCGATAGGCAGGAATAGGTCCCCCAAAGGCAGTATAGGTAGGTATATGTCCCCCAAAGGCAGGTATAGTTCCCCATAGGCAGTATAGGCAGGTATAAGTCCCCCATAAGCAGGTATAGCCCCCATAGTTTGTAGGGAGGTGTCCAAGCCCCAGTTAAAAATAAAAAGTAATAGTACTCACCTCTTCCCCGCTGCCCTGTCAAGGCTCTCACTGATCTCTGTCTTCTTCCTGAACAGGTTTCCTGTGCTGGATACTATGGAGGGCCACAAGCTTGCAGCCTTCTGGAGTACTCAGCTGAGTAGGGACCACTCATTTTCTGCCCCGCATTGACTTTCAGCTGTATGCACTTCTAGAGGAGGCACAGACAGCTGAAAAGATCGTCACCAGTGCTCCAGGCCCATGGCAGCAGCCTGGAAGCTGGCAATGAACTGTCAATATCCTGCTGAAGGCGGGACATTGAGCGTCCCGCCAAGACATTGCCAGGGCCACGGCACACGGCGTCCAAAAGCGTGACCAACACATCAAAAGCGGGACATCTGGTCACCTTAACCAGGAGGAACTCCAAAGAAACTGACCACTCAGACCAGGAGGAACACCAGAGGAACTCCAAAGGAGCTTTGGATCAGGAGGAACTGCAGCTTTGGACCAAGTGTGACTGTAAGAACAGCAGAGGAACAACGGAATAGAATGGCAGACACTGAACAAGATGCAAGCACTAGGAACAACGGAGACAGGAACTGTAGAAAGATACAGCAGACTGGAGACAAGGCACAGACACAAGGTGACCAGGGTAGGATACCAGAAAGACGGGGGAATACATAAAAAACATGGCACGAAGATAAGACAAGGGCTCTGATCAGAAACAAGGCAGAGAAACATTAGGTGGTTCGGGAAACAGGGAAACCCAAAAGGAACAGAAAATTCCCCGGACCGGAGGCTTAGACAAGTGAGAAACCCCTAGCTTTAAAACTACACCAATACTCAGGCCCAGAGTGGAGTCAGAGGCAGGGCTATATAGCTGGGTCTAATTGCTGAAAATTTACCCTGGGAAGAGTTAAAAAGGCTGAATTAACGTCCCTTCTGGATGGTAACGCATTCAGGAGGGGCCAGATTTAACCTCCCGGATCAAACAGGAATTTCGGGTCAGACAGAGCGGGGAATATGGGGCCTCTTTACTACGGTTTCAAAAAAAGGGGGCCCCCCATTACAAATTTTAAAAATCTTGGTGACTCTTTCCCGGTTAAAATTCGAGGGTATTTAAATTGGCCATCAGATTTTGTTTTTTTCAAAATTTTTCCCAATACCTGTCATTAAATGTTTTCTCCCTGATGAACCCACTATAGTTATGGGAGAAACATGTTGGAGGTTTATGTGAAGATTTTCTTGTTCATATCTGTGGTTTATGTAATTATTGCTGAGATCATCTCCTGTATTGGATAAACACCTCATATTGACTGTAAGTACTAGTTAACTATCAACATCTTCATTCATGTAGTGCCAGCTATATTTCTTTTGTCATTTTACCCCTTTTGTGATACTATTTTTGCCTTATATACCTATTTACAGGGATATTGTAGAATACCCTTACAACAGATAAGTTCCTGGTCGGGATCACCCTTATTGGGGTGGTGACCCTGCAGGGGTAGAATTAACCTCTCCTGCTTTCCTGTTGTTAGTTAATAGGTGATATGTAGGATATCAATATGTCTTCTTCATTTTTTTCCTCTTAACTTTTTTATTTTTCCCATTTACATAGACATATGAAGTTTTTTTTTTGCAAAAAAAAAAAAGTATTTCAAATGTTCTTAAACATCCATAAAATTACTGTAAACCCCCGGGGGCTTTGCGGGGGCCTAAAACCCCGGGGCTGGGGCCCTTTGTGTTTTTCCCACCTCATTGTGAACTGCGGATGTTTTTTTTTAAAAAAAAAACCTTCGTTCCTGTCAATTTTCGCACACCCCCCCAGATCCCGTCCATCCCCTCAGCAGTCACTGACAGTAAAAATAAACCAATGAAAAAATTTTACTTTTTCAGAACTTCCATTCATAACAATCCCCCCTAAACAGTCACCAAAATCCCCCGATACAGTACAATCACCGACAAGTTTTGTGACAAAAAACCCTACAAAACCAAGACCCCAAAACTATTATTTATAAGGATCAAATAACCCTCCCAAAGACCCGACCAAACGCACCCCCACATTGACACACTTACACGGCTCTATTACATATACCACCCCCATAAAAATGGGGCCATAAGGGTAGATACTGTTGTAAGTAGACCTGCAGAAAAAAGGATTACCCTGGTTTTTAAAATTTATTAAAACTCCCCGGGAGACTCTTTTCTGTCAGGCTTTCACTTTCCTTTTCTTCTCCACCCCGGTTCACACCTTATGCCGATTGCCCCCGGCCCAATCCCCCGTCCCCTGGGGATTTGGAACAAATATCTTTGGGCCCCACTTTCCCTCCTTTTTTTTTTTTAAAAAGCCCCCGATTTGGGGGACTAACCGAAGGGGGACAGCAATTGGGGCCACCCAAAATCCCACGGCATAAGGGGGGACGGGGAGAAAAAGGGCAGGGCAAAATCCTCGGTATAGGGGCACGACGTATATGGGGTGAGGGGGAAAAAGGGGGGCGGGGAGTAAATGGGGCCCCAAAAAGGGCCCCCGGTTTTAGGGGGTTTTAGGGTAAAGGGGCCCCCACTATTCCCCCCGGCGTTTTGGGGCCCCAGGCAATATGGGGCGGCAAAAGGTCCCCGGGAAGGGGGGCCCCAGGCAGGGTTTGGGCAAGGCGTATTGGGGGCACAGGCAGATATGGGAGCCACAAACAGGTATAAAAGGGCACAGGGAGATATGGGGGCCAAAGGATTTAGGGGGGCCCCCTTATAACCGGTTTGGAACAGGGAGGGTTAAAAACCCTAGGGGGGCCCGGGGTTGGGGGCCCCAGGGGGGATATGGGGGGCCCCAGCCAATAAAAGGGGTACAGGCAGATATGGGGGCCCACAGTGGGCAAAGGGCCCTTTTTGGGGGCACAGGCAGGATATAGGGGGCCCAAAACAGGGATATTGGGGCCACAGGGAGCAATTTTGGGGCCAAAAGGCAGGTTTTAGGGGGCCCCCAGGCAGGGGGTTTGGGGGCCACAGGGAGCATATGGGGGCCAAGGCAGGATTATGGGGCACAGCAGAAAAGGGGGCCCCAGGGAGGCATTATAGGGGCACAGGGCAGTATATAGGGCACTGAGGGAGGTAAACGCTATAAAAAAAAAAAACATAATACACCTTAACTCCTCCGGCGAGGCGCACTCCGTCCCCTTCCTCGCGCCCTCGGCACTCCCGGGCGACGGCCTATGCGCGCTGTGCGCCCGAGGACAGGCGCGTGCATGACGTTGATGTCATCCCCCACGCTGCCCCGGCGGGCGCACGGGGCCCCCGGGGGTGCTCCCCCGCGTAGGACCCCAGCCTTGGGTAGACCTGCGGGTCACACTGGCGCGGGGCAGGGAGCGCAGCTCTTCCCCCCAGAAGCCCCAGTGTGTGTCGTCCACGGGGCGCAAGCAGTGAAAGGGGCCCCGTCGGTTTTCTCCCCCGGCCCAGCCAGAGGCCCGGGCCCGGAGACTGGGGCACAGGGGGTTTTATTCGGGGCCCCCGCCCCGAATAAAACAGCCCAGCACGCCACTGGTGAAACCCAAAAATATTTTAAGGAGGTAAAGTAAATAAACAATTTTCGCCATGTTTGGGGGGTGGGGTTTTTTTTTTTTTTTTATGGCGTTCATTCTTTAGTATAAATTATGTATTCTGCAGGTTCATACAATTCAAGTGATACCAAATATGTAGGGTTTACAATATGTTTTAGTACCATAAACATGTCCAAACATTCTCTCTCTCTTTAATTTGTGCTGCATCACCATTTTCTCCTACCAATACATGTTTTGTTCTTCCACCAATGGACCTGAGCGATGGTGCATTTTTTGTGGGCTGAATCATCATTTTTGGATAGATGGGACTTTTTGATTACTTTTTATTTCAATTTTAAAGGGGATGTTAAATGACCAAAAAACGCAATTTTGCCGTTTGCCAGTTTTTTTTATTTCTACAGTGATCAGTGTATGGGATAAATGATAACATATTTTGATAGACTGGACTTTTACAGAACCGGCAATACCAATTATGTGCAACTTTTGTTATTTTTTTATTTGTAAAATGGCAAAATTTTATTTGACTTTTAATACTTTTTGTACATTTCTTTTTAACTTTGCTTTTTTCCCCTAGGGTTTCTTGACCACCCAAAAAAGGGTGTGAACGTTAGTACCCCCACTGCATTGTATAACAATAATGTGTTGTACAAAGATACAGTTCTTCACTTCCCGCCTGGCGAATAGCGAGTGGGGAAACTTCATAAAGGGTTCCAGCCCCCATTGTAATTATCAGCACCCCCGATCCCCCGGGGGGTCCGTCGCAGTGAGAAATTGGCGCGGCACGTTTCCATTAATTTTGTGCTGCAGCATCTAATGGGTTAAACAGCAGGAAAAATGAACTGGGAGTTGACACCACTTTTATTTGTGGGATTACGATAATCCTTACATAGAAACCCTTTGGGACCCGGTTACCCATACTACTGTTTGGAAGGGTGAAAATTGTTCCCATCTTTCATTTTGATGGCATATCGGCAGGAAAAGCCATCAAAGTGTGATAAGCGTGGATCCCAAACCCCTGCTACACCTTTTGGGAACAGGCCCCCAAAACTTTTGTCGTTTTTTTGCTTGTACACCAAAAATATTCTGTTATATGACAGTTTTGAGCACAGTGGAGTGGTGTATTTCACTGTATTTGGAACTCCCAGAAAAAAAGAGTTGTGCACAAGCATAACCAACTCGTCATTCTGAATGGAGACATTTGGGGAACCAGTCTGTGAGATAGGTGAGACCCCCACCTACCACACTTTGATGGTATATCCTATTATTATGCAATCAAACTGCAAGATGGGAACATCTTTTAAAGACGCACAGTAGAACAGGATCATACATTCAGGCGCATTCTACATTACTAATGAGCGCAATAAAATTGTCGTCTGGGCAACAAAATTCATACATGTCGCCCATAGTGTGAACTCAGCCTAAGAAATGGACCAAGGGGCAAGAAAAAAGATAGTTGGCTGTTTGACAACTTTTCAATACATTACGTGAATGGTGATGCGCCAAAATGATTGGGTTTGGGATTTCATGATAACACAAAGAACAATACCCAAAACAAAAGGGCAAAGCAACCCAGGAGTTTATTAACCCCTTTACGCTGATGCCTATTTTTTCACATTTGTTTTTCCCTCCCCGCCTTCTCAGAGCCATAACCGTATGATTCTACACATTTATGACTGGAGAATGGCAAAACTGGGCACATGACTGCTAGAACAGCCAGACCAAGTTCAAAGTGGTTTACCTGAGCTCGAGTTGTCATAATGCAACTAGAAAGTGCCATATCTAAGACCTGCAGTAGAACAGGTCCATATATTCTGGCACATTCTACACTGCTTTGAACTTATTTAGAACTGGGCTCTTTGCGCCTAGATCGTACATGTCGCCCCTGGAGTCCAAAACAAAATTAAAACCACAGTGACTAAAACAAGTCATATCCAGGTCACATGTTTCACAGATGAAGAACCTAAAGGGTAAAAAAATATATAACAAAATTCTATATATTTCTTCTATTTTTGTATCCACTTCGACTTTTGCTCATTTGTGTACAAGAGTGCATATTTCCAAAAGTATCACAAATAGTTTGGGTTCTGAACCATGTAAACAACATTATTACTTTGTATGTCCATGTTAAGAAAATAGAGACAATAGTTTAAAAATGTTGTTTCATTTTTTTAAAAAAAACACTATTCACAGCAGTTACTTTCAACAAATTCAGGTGTTGTTAACATCGATTAAACTTGAAGTATTCACTTTGATGTGGAACATGTTTTGTGTAATTGGATGGATACATGGGTCAGAAAACATTACGGCAGGTCAGGGAGTAAAGGTAGATTAAGGCTTCCCAATTTGAAAACAATGCTTTACAAAGTAGTTTACAAAGTAAAAATAGTATATGAAAAGACTTGTCTGGCAACAACACAAGTTCTCACTGCTCGTTGGAGGGGATCGCACATTTACATGTTTAGCTCAACAACAACAAAAAAATATGTTCCATGCACGTTGTAGATAATGCCATGTAGCCGCTGGATATTGTAAGACTCAAAGGGTTTTAAGGTGTTTTTTTCTGGAAACCAAGGTCTCTACCAAAAAGCTTCCTCCTTAATTATTTGCAAAAATAGCAGGTTACAGTGAACACGCACAAAAGAACTGATTAACACGTGCACTTTGCTTGCAAGAGTCATATTTCACAGGTTGTTATTTGTAAGTTCTTGTTAAACTAAAATACACAAAGATATGTGATTTCAAGTCATATGTTCCTTCTACAAAATATATTTTAGAAAATAATAAAGATTGATAAAGAATTGGAATTAAAATTATTCTTCAATGCTATAAAATGTGCACCTCCAAAACTTGACTTATTGATCAAGAGCTCCGTCCTTCAATTTCTTACAATACTAGAACAAAAAAGTTACTGACACTATGAGCTTCATTTCTCAAAACTATCTAATAGTAAATCTGTCCTTGTTGCCCATAGCAACCAAAGGCAAGTTTAACATTTTTTATACTGTTCTGGAAAAATTAAAGCTGAGCTTTGATTGCTATGGGCAACACTGACAGTGTTACTGTTAGACAATTTTGATAAATAAGGCTCTGTATTTGTCATTTACTGGACACAATCTTGTTAAAGGGTCATTGTAACCACAATGATTAGTTTTAAAAATGTAGGCAAAGGTAAAAAAATAGACTATTACCAAATATATTGCTGTTTTGATTCTGCTTCATTTCAGAATTAGAGTAGTTCTTTCCTCCTGCTTATGTACATAAGCTTACCTAGGTTACAGAGCATCTCTCTCTTCTCTCATTGCTCCAGCTGCCCTTTTCGATCATGGTGACATCACCACCCTGCTTTGTGTTATCAGCAGAACAGGAGATTGTTTATCTATTTTACTTTAATAACCTTTAACCCTTTAGAGCTCTGTAACCTTACACCTTACAGTTCTGTTAACAATGTCCCTGTAACAGGCTCAGCCAGGAATAGCAGAACTGCTGATATGCCAATCACTGCTGTAAATCATCCAGGAAGTGGGAGCCTGAAGCTGGCTGAAAAGGGCAGGTTCTGGGAAACAGCATGGGGAGAAAACCACTTTAAGGCAATGTTCACACGGCTTATTTTGGGACAGATTTCAGCCCGTAATTCGCGCCATACTGTGCGAATTACGGGTGAAATCCGTCCCAGTCATTACGGTAATCCACAGTTCTCATAGAAAACTTGCCGTATTGTGCTCTATGAGAACTGTGGATTACCATAATGACTGGGACGTATCTCGCCCTGTATGTAGCGCAGTAGGGCGCAAAATACGGGGCAATATATGTCCCATTTTAAGCCGTGTGAAGCCTAATAGGTAATCAGTTGTGAGGTGGGGTGGGCGGAGTTAGCCTCAGGTGGGCGGAGTATAAAAACAGACTCCTTTCATGACTCTTTTCAAGTGAAAACTGCAGATTTACATTTTCTAAAACTACAGCATCTTATAGAATAAGGGACACAGCACTGGAAACAGCATGTCTGACACTAGCTTGTGCTGCCCTTAGCAAGGGGGGCATAAACCATGTGACAGGTTCTCTTTAAATGTAATGGATCACATGATACAGTGCACACAGAATGTGTATGGCCCATTACAATCCTTATCCTAAAGGGCAGCAACATTTCCTACCCAAGTCAAATCATTATGCAGGCAATAATAATGCCTAAGGGTACGTTCACACGATGTACATCGTGTATTTCGGGAGCTTGCGCTAATATATGCGTACTCCCATGGCATACTCCCATAGACATGCATCACTCGCGGCGCGTATTCGCCGCAAATAATTGACATGTCACTTATCTCCCCACATGTACAATACGATCGTATTGTACGAGCGGGGAGAGGAGGTGTAATCCATAGTTCTCTATGAGAGCTATGGATTACCGTAATTATGGGGAGCATTTCCCCACGTATTAAGCGCAGTACACCGCAAAATACGCGGTGAAATGCGCCCCAAAAGAAGCTGTGTAAACATAACCTTAGTCTTAGGGAAATATCCTATGCCATGCCTCTTTGTACCATATCTCTGCACTTAATTGCACTTCAGGAGGCCACATGCTTTTATATCATACAGTGTACGAATAGATGTCTAGACACACAAAAGAAGCTTTTGGAAGCGCATTAGAGCAGATGCGGTATACTCTAGCAATAGCACTAATGACTGCATTCTAAGTAAATGTAATACAATGTAGTTCTCTCCTTACAGTTTTAAAACTATGACAGAAATTGAATGCAATTATATAATATATATATATATATATATAATATAATATATAATATATATATAATATATAATATATATTATCCTGAAAAAAAAATAGGAGCAATCACTGGCCTAAGCGGTCATGTGCTGTACATGGGAGAATTACGTAGTTAGTATGGTTGAAAGAAGACATATGTCCATCAAGTTCTAACAAGGGTGGGGAAAATATGGTTGAAGGGAGAGAGATAAAGAGTTTTTTTTAACCCTAGCTTCCCTTACTGGTGAATGCTTTGAAACCCATGAAAAGGGGTTTGAAAAGGCAAGAACAAATTTGCTGTAAGGAAGATTTAATTTCTGATCCCAGAGTTGCCATCAGACTGGGTCTAGCATTTTATATGGCTACATATTGTGGGAATCAGCTCAAACGGAGGCTGTCCTTCGTTGTGCAATACTGCAGGGTTTATTGGCATCGGTTTTATAAACAAGGAAAATAAACAGCAGGGCTTGCTTCAGCCAAAAACAAACATAAATCACAGTCCTCGTTTGCAGTCACAATACCGTATGCCGGTCTCTGTAGTACATCCACGTTATCAAGGCAGCTCTGGCTCTCTCACTACTGCTCACTCCACTGAGCAGTGTTTGACAGGAATGGAACCACACCCCCTTCCACCTGAACCGCTGGCCTTATATAGGCTGGTAAGCCCAGGACCAGAGTGTGGGAGCAGTCCATCCCCCCCCACTCTACAGACTGCTCCAAAAAAGGGCCAAACCCGGTTTAAACGGCATTACTGCCATACTACACATACAAAACTGTCAGTGGCCTATTGCCGCTGACACCAAAATAAATAGGCTTTATTTCACCGATCTTAGACAGATCGGTGACACATAGCGTCCGTCCGATTACCGCACCTTGGGCCTTCCTACATACCCCCCCCTCTCCCAATGCCGGGGACTGGGCCCCTTCAGCCATCAAACTATGTACCCTCGATAGGGCATCTGCATTCCCCTGCACTTCCCCGGGCCTGTGCTCCACCGAAAAATTAAAATCCTGCAGGGCCAGGAACCAACGGTGACCCTGGCATTGTTGCCCTTTTTCTCCTTTAGCCTTTTAAAAGGGGCATGATCAGTCACAGCCAAAAATTTGCGACCCAGGAGGTAGTCCCCGGGGAGAATCTAGTGCCCATTTAATGGCTAAGCATTCCCTCTCAATAAGGCTTTAATTACGCTCGGCGGGGGACAGCTTCCGGCTCAGAAAACTCACGGGATGTTCCTCCCCATTTGATAACCTGGGACATTACCGCACCTAGGCGACCTTTTTAGGCATCTGTTTGTACTACAAATTCTCGCGAGAAATCCGGAGCCACTAAAACTGGCTGTCTACACATGCCTATTTTCAAGTTTTGGAAGGCCTGTTCAGCCTCTGTGGACATTTGATCATGGCGGACAAAGTCCCCTTTGTCAGGTCCATCAAGGGTGTTGCCATCTCGGCAAACTTGGGGATAAACCGCCGGTAATACCCCACGATTCCCAGAAATCCCTCTCATTTTGTTTCTTGGTAAGTGGACGGGCCAGTTTTGGATTGCTTCTATCTTGTTTACTTGGGGCTTTATCTCCCCCCTTTCCCATGACATACCCAAGTAACGGGCCTCTTCCATCCCGATGGCGCACTTACTAGGGTTTTTTTGGGAAACCACCTTTCCTTACCCGCATCTAGGACAGCTTGGATCTTCTTAGGGTGACTCTCCCAACCCCGGCTGAAGATGACTTTTGTCGTCAGGTAGCTGACGCATATGCCCGGTGGGAGCCAAAAAAAATCCTGCCCAAATAGCTCTTTGGGAAGGTGGTGGGGGCCCCCTGTAACCCAACGCATTTTTTAATAGTGAAGCGGCCCCGTCGGGGTGGTGAAAAGGCTGTTTTCTTTTGGGCCTCCTTGGCTAAGGGGATCTGCCAATACACCTTGGACAGGTCTAGGGTGGTGATATACCGGCTGGTCCCTAGCCTCTCAATAAGCTCATCACCCGGGGCATGGGGTATGCATCGACCTTCGATACTTCATTTAGCTTGCGGTAGTTGTTGCAAAAGCGCCACTCCCCGTTAGGCTTAGGGACTAACACAATGGGGCTGGACCCTCCGCTCTTAGACTCCTCTATCACTCCTAATTTTAGCATTCTCTGCACTTCCTTTGCCACAATTTTCCTCGGGCCTCGGAGTCCTAAAAGGGTTTTAAATTCACTCTCACCCTGAGGCTCTGTGACGATCTCATTTTCTACAACAGGGGTTAGCCCTGGTGCCTCTGTGAATAAGTCCTATTTTTGTTGCAGCAGTTGTCTGCACTGTTGGGTCTGAGAAGGAGACAGGTCTCTGCAATCTTCACTGCCTCTATACTGGTCTCTGGTTGGGACACCAAGCAAGATGCCCCCGGGGGGGTCTCTTTTCTTTCCATGGTTTGAGCACGTTAACATGGTATACTTGGTAGGGCTTCCTTCTCCCTGGCTGATGGACCCGATAGTTGACCTCCCTCACCTTCTCAACTATCTAGTAGGGACCTTGCCATTTCGCCAGGAAATTGCTCTCCACCGTTGGTACTAAGACTAGGACCCTGTCCCCTGGCCTAAACGGGTCTCACGCGGGCTGACCTGTTGTAGACCCTCGCTTGCGCCTCCTTCGCCTGTAAGAGGTGTTCCTTAACAATGGGGAGTACCTGAGTGATATGCTCCTTTTATTGTGCCACATGCTCAATGACGCTTTTATTGGGGGTGACCTCACTCTCCCGTCTCCTTGGCCCAATATCTAATAGCCCCTGGGATGCCTGCCATAGAGTAATCCAAAAGGGGAGAAGCCTGTTGGAAGTTTGGGGGAACCTCTCGGATAGAGAACAGGAGATATGGCAACAGGTAGTCCCAATCTCGGCCATCTTCTCTACTACCTTCTTCAACAAGCCTTTAAGGTCTTGTTGAAACGTTCCACCAAGCATCTGTCTGGGGGGTACACAGAGGGGCGTATTGGGTCACCTTCAGAACCTTGCAAAGATCTTTCATAACTCTCGACATAAACGGGGTCCCTTGATCCGTTTAGGATCTCTTTCGGCAAGCCCGTTCTGGAAAATATGTGCCATAGTTCCCTAGCAATTACCTTGGAGGGAAACATTTTAAGGGTACAGCTTCTTTGGGGACCTGTTGGGGTAGTCCATGATGAAACCCGAAAAATTTCCCGGTTGTCCCTCTAGCCGACTTTACCACGGGCCCTACTAAATCCATTGCTACTCTTCTCAAAGGGTATCTCGATAATAGGCAAATGGTAATTTGTGGGCTGCGGAAACTGTCAACAGGGGAGGTTGATCTTGGGACTGGGACAGACTGGCAGTAGTCTCGGATTTCCCCGTAGCACCCTGGCCAGTAAAATCTGTGTAGAATTCTTTCTATGGCTTATCGGCCCCCAGGAGTCCCCCCAACACGTGACTGTGGGCCCGATCCATTACCATCCGCCTGAAAGGGTGTGGGAACCAGAAGTTGTTCCACCACTCCCTCACGGATTTTGGTCACCCGGTACAACAAATCCTGATTTACGGCAAATTGGGGAAATCTTTCCTCAGCCCCTGACTCTTGGGGTACCCCATCAAGTACCACCACAATGTTGAAGGCCCCTTTTAGGGTCTCATCCCGCAGCTGGGCGTCCCAAAATTTCCCCTAGATACTCCCCAGGGGCTGGCAGTGTTCATCAAGGGTTGACTCCCCTCACCATCCCCTACCATGACGGAGAATGGGAACACTTGGGGACCACCTCATGGCCAGTGCTCTCAGGACTATCTGGGTTTTTGGGGTGCTTTCGCTGTATGGCACCTTCCCACAGTCCCCAAAAGAGAGGGCAGTCCCGGCCAATTATAACATTGTGCACTAATCCCCGCACAATGCCCACATTGGGGGACACCGTACCCCCATCGGAATTTTAAAATTACTTGGGGCCCCGGGTAACCCCTTTGGTATCCCCATGTATACAGGTGACCCCCAAAGTTTTCCCTGGAACCAAAACATGGGGAACACTGGCTGTCAGGAGAGTAACCAAGCATCCCGAGTCAAGGAGACCCCTTACAGGGGTGCCATTCAAACCCCGAGGGACAGAGTGGAAGTCCCTGGGTTTGTGTCCAACCTGGCTGTGCATGCCGGAAGCGCCAACAGAGACGTACGCCGCCCAAAGGAACAGTCCATCGGTTCCGACCAAGGGGCACCGGCCGCCACATGCCCCACAGCCTGGCATCTCCAGCAGATAATGTCCCGGACAGGGGTCGGGATGTCGGCGCTTTGGCGGGCCTTTGGCCTTAAGACGGGCCGTCTAATGGACTAAGTACCGCTTCTTTGACTTCCTGGGTCATTCGGGGTCTGCCATAGCGAGAGGCACAGGGTCCTGGATCAGCCAGGGAATTCTCCATGGCCGAATAATCTCTCTACCAAGCCGATTAAGTCAACCGCCGTCTGGGGATTCCCCTTTCGCCACCCACAAATTTCACTGGCTTGGGAAGAAAGTGCACAAAGCGGTCCATCATTTACCCTCTCTACCATCTGGGCTGGGGAACAGACCCCGGCTGCAGCCATTTCTTGATGGATGCAGGAGATCAAAAAATTTGGGACCTCGGGGCCGGTCCCTCCCTGTATCCCCACTGATGCACCTTTGTGCCCGGACTGTGACCGTCACACCCAGGCGCGCCCGAATTTCCGACTTGAGTCGAGGGTATTCCCTGGCACCCTGCAGAGATAAGTCATAGTAAAGCCTTTTGAAGCTCGCTAGTTGAGAAACGGGGCCAGGACCTCTGCCACTGCGGAGCTGGTAGTCTCTCCCGTTCATGCCACCCGCTCGAAGACGGTAAGGAAGGCTTTCCCCGGTCCCTCTGGGGGCATCTTCTGCAGGGCGTCTCGTACCCTCTTCCGCGCCCCCCTGTCCGTCCTCCTAAACGGGGTGTAGCTGGAGTCTCCTTCCCCGATAGCTTCCTCCATAATGGCCATCTGCCCGATTAGGAGCTGGTTGGTCTCCTGCTTTTACCGCACAGATTCAGCATGGGCCTGTTGCTGCTGGGTGCTCACCTGCACCAGGTGCTTCAGCAGCTCCTCCATTTTGCTTGTTTGGTTTTTTAACTAGCAGGCCGCCTTAATCCAGGACATGCAGCCTCTTATTCCAGGATGATGCCCGCATCCTCCACCAATTTTTGGGAATCACTCAAACGAGGCCGCCTTCGTTGTGCAATACTGTAGGTTTTATTGGCATCGGTTTTATACACAAGGAAAATAAACAGCAGGGCTTGCTTTAGCCAAAAACAAACAAAAAATCACAGTCCTCGTTGCAGTCACAATACCGTATGCCAGTCTCTGTGTAAAATCCACGGTTATCAAAGGGCCCCGCTCTGGCTCTCTCACTACTGCTCACTCCACTGAGCAGTGTTTTGACAGGAATGGAACCATACCCAATTCCACCTGAGCCTGCTGGCCTTAATATAGGGGTGGGGAAGCCCAGGACCGGAGTGTGGGGGCAGTCCATCCCACCCAACTCTACAGACTGCTCCAATAAAGCCCCACCCGGATTACGGCATTACTGCCAAAACTACACATACAAAACGTGTCAGGCCTATTGCCGCTGACACCAAAATAAATAGGTTTTATTTCACCGATCGTAGACAGATCGGTGACACATAGCGTCCGTCCACTACCGCACCTTGTGCCTTCCTACAATATGTATTAATATTCTTTAGTTTTGGGTAGTTATTTAAGCCTTTCTTGAAACTCACTCTACTGTGACTAGCTCCTCAGGCAGGCTATTCCACAGATTTACAGTTCTCACAGTGTAGAACGCTTTTCTCCTCTGGAGATTGAGTAATGTACTCATGTCTTTTGAGGGGGCTTTACATGAAAATTTTCCCCATAATTTTTGTAGGGGCCATTTATATACTTATATACAGTAAATTAATCATGTTTCCCCGGAGCTGTCTTTTCTCAAGACTAAATAAGTTCATTTCTCCTAACCTCTCCTTATAACTAAGATTCTCCATTCCCCTTAATTTTGGTTGCTCGTCTTTGTACTTTATCTAGCTCCATTACATCTTTTCTATAAACTGGGGCCCAGAACTGAACAGCATATTCCAAGGAAGGTCACACCAATACATTATACAGCGGTAATATTACATTCCTGTCCCGCGAGTCCATGCCTCTTTTAATAAACACCAAAATCTTGCTTTCATTAGAGGCAGCAGATTGACACTGCATGCTGTTCTGTAGCCTTTGATCTTCAAGAACACCCAGATCTTTCTGAACAAGTGATTCTCACGGTTTTTCTCCTCCTAGGACATATGATGCCTGCAGATTATTAATACCAAGATACAGAGCTTTACATTTATCCACATTGAACCTCATTTGCCAAGTGGATGCCAAAACACTCAGTGCAATTTATGAACATCTTCCACAGATTGCACTACACTACATAACTTGGTGTCATCTGCAAAAATAGAAACATTGCTATTATTCCCCTCCACTATATCATTAATAAATTCTTTGAATAAAAGAAGACCCAATACTGAGCCTTGGAGCACACCCCTCATAACCTGGGACCACTCAGAGTAGAAGTCGTTTACCAGCACTCTATGTGTACGATATGATAGCCAGTTTTTAAGCCAATTACACAGTTATTTCTAACCCAATGGATTCTAATTTATCCAATAAACACTTATGAGGGACAGGGTCAAACGCCTTTGCAAAGTCTAAAAACACAATATCCACAGCCACCCGACTATCCAGACTTCTACTCACCTCTTCATAAAAACAGATCAGATTGGTCTGACAGCTTCTGTCCTTGGTAAAACCATGCTGATAATCACGTATAATGTTATATTCAGCCACATATTCCTGTATGTAATCCCTTATGAGCCCCTCAAACAGTTTTCCCACAATAGATGTTAAACTTACTGGTCTATAATTACCTGGACAAGACTTGGAGCCTTTTTTGAAAATTGGAACTACATTTGCCTTGTCCCAGTCACCTGGCACTATACCAGTCACCAGAGAATCTCTAAATATCATATACAGTGGCACACCGATAACCGAGCTGAGCTCTTTAAAGGGAACTTTTGGGGTTTGTAAGTATCTGGTCCTGGACCCTTTTTGTTTCACATTCAGTTTTTTAAAAACTTGATTTGGGAAACCTTTTTCTACACTCACCCAAATTAAAAATTTGTTTTTAACGGGTACGGGGCACCCCCTGTACTTTATTGTTTAAATGCCCTTTTTTATTATTTGTTGCCCTTTTAAAAAAGGTAAAAACCCATTTTGGGGTTTTAAATTTTAAATTCGCTTACTTTTTTCCCTTATAGGAATACTTTTTTGCTAAAAATTTTCCCCCAAAGTACATTTAAGTTTTTCCCATTTGGTTCTACATCATTTTTTTGATAAACTTTTCCCCAGTCTATGTCCTGTAGGCGGCCTCAAAAATTTATTGGCCTTTTTAAAATTTAAAATGTTTTTGAAGTTTAGAAAAATAAATTTATATTGTGGTGGGTTTTTACCTAGATTTTCAAAAAACAGAAACCCGCTCCAACAAGTTCGGGCTTTGTTAAAAAATTACCAGATCATAAATTTTGTGGGATCGTCCAAAAAACTGCCCCATAACATTATCCTGTAAAAAATTTGAGGAATTCCTTCCTTTGCGGGTTGAACCCAAAACCCCGTGCCCCCAGTCAATATGGGTTAATTGAAGTGTCCATTTACCACTTTACCCCCCTGGTCCATTTGTTTATCCCAGCGGGATCCTCTTTTTCCCTCAGTGTTTTTTGGGGGGTCTTAGATTGCACCACAAAATTTTTTTTCGTTTACCACCCTCCTTGTATTTCCACCCAAGTTTTTCCACATCTTCCCCCGCTACTGCCCCCTTTACATTTGCCTTAATTCACCCCTTACATACAGACAAACTCCTCCTATTTTTTCCTGTTTGCCCGGCCCTTCCTAAATAGAAATCTCACAGTCATATAAGCAATGAATGGGACATCACCGCTGAGCAACTGATGGGAGACACCAGAGCTCCGGCAACACTAGAACAGCATCAGTGGGACTGCTGTGTAACAGTTAATTTTTCATTTCAAAGCAGTGAGCAGCTGTAAGAAATAAAAAATATTTTTTTTTTTAAAGGGGGAAAAAAAAACCAAAGTGGCACTTAATGCATGTTTTTGGGGCAGTTGCCGGGGGCCCCTATGATTTTTTTACTTTGTCCAAACCAAAATTTTAACAAAAAACTTTGGTTCTATCCCCCCCCCTCCCCTTCCAAGAACCATAACTTTTTCTTTTCCTTTTTCATAGAAAAAAGGGGGAATTTTCCCAAATTTTACATTACTTCAATATTCAGTGTATGAGAAAAAATTTTGTTATTTTTTAAAAGATTTTCATAAAAAATAGAAAAAACTTTCTGTCAAAAAAGGACAGGAAAACTGAAAAAAAAACCGAAAAAATAACAATGTGGATATTCGGACTTAAAACCCAAAATACATTTTTTTGGGAATTTAATAAAAATTTTTTTAAAAAACATGTTTATGAGATAGAACAAAAATAATTTTTGTTTTACATTTAGTTGCACAGAAAATAAAAGAAAACCCATAGTTTTCCAAAGAGATTTTCTTTATTCCCAGAAAAAAAGGGAGGGTAAATTTAAACTTCATTTCACAGGAAAATTTGGGATTAATTCTTCTGGATTTTCCTAAATTTATAGGGGGGGGTTGGTTCTTTCCAATTGAATGCAATAGCTGTTCTGGTTTTGTTTTTTTTTTTTTTTTAAAGAGTGTGAAAAAAAATTGTGCGGAGGGTGAGGGAAGTACAAAAAACCAAAAAATTCAAAAACCGCAAGTTCGGATTTAAAAAGAAAAGGGGAGAGTAATTTCTAAAGAGAAGATTAGAGACGAATTCCAAAATTTTTGAAGGGACTGGACACCCCCACCGACATGTAGAGGGTTTCCCTTTTTGGGACGCCCTTTTCCCAAATTAAACTGAGGACCCAAAGGGAAATTTTAGCTAACCTTGAGGGGGGTAATTTACCACCGTAGGTGGATTTTAAATTTCAGGGTTTCTTTAGGGTTTTATGCATCTCGAAAAAAGAGGAAAAAATTGGTTTGTGTTTTTTTTCCATTTATCCTTAGAAAATTGGGAGGAAAAATCCTTTTCCCTTTTTCAACTAGTCGGGAACTTGGGGTGGGCTTTTTTGGCCAATATTGTGTGGTTTTGTTATAGAAAGGCCTTTTTCAAAACCCTTTTTTTTTGCAAAGAAAAAGTTGGGGGAAATCGGATGTATGGGTGAGGTGTCGGCCCATTTTATAGTTTGGACCAATGTCTTATTTGCAGGAACTGATAAAAAATTGAGGGGAGGCAGAGAAAAAGGAAGTAGAAAATATGTGTAAATGGAGGGAGGTTTTCACCCTGAAAACAGTTGGTAATTTGGGGGGGAGGATGCCTGTTCTCCCATGATTTAAATGTAAGGGTTTTCATTCCAGAATTTTAAGAGTTTTAAAAGGAAATATATCTCCCTTGAAGGATGATCCAATTGTTAGGTTTTGAGTAAGTAGCCCCAAAAGTTTAAGTAAGTTGTTATTGCCTAAGTGAAGGGGGTTTGGGCCCAAAGGGGCACCAAAGAAATGAGGATTTAAGATGGACTCTAGGGATAGGGTGAAAAAAGAATGAGATTCTATTTGAGACCACAGGTTGGGAATAGATTGGGCCAAAAGTGAAAGGCTTGCTAAAAGAAAAAATACCCACGTTGTAAGCAAAAAAAATTTTGGGGGCTGTATTCCCCCACCCCTTATTGGGAGGAAAAAAGGGGTCTCGTTTGATGGGGGTTTTTCCCACATCAAAAAAAAAGGTAGAGAAAATTTTTTAAATTTAAGTTTCATTGCGGTGGGTATAAGATGGGGGAATTGCTCTGCTGTTTATATATGTATTTGGGTTTGCAATGAAATTTTAAACGCTTAAATTTCTTTACCCAAGTTAGGTTAAGGGTTGCTAACCGTTTGATTTGGATTTCAAAATCAGACAAAAGGGAATTATAATTAAAAATCAATTGTAGGGGAAGGGGAAAAAGTGACTTTAATCCCTTAAATAATCGACTTCATCTTCACCCTGTTTGGAAGTAAAAGGTTTTTAAAAATGGCTTTTTGAGATTTAGGATTATTTATGGGAAAAATAAAAGATTTGTGGTGTTTAGTTTGTAATAAGATTCTAGAAAATGTAGAGAGGATATTTAAGTTTTGGGGAAATTGAGGTTTGGGGTTTTTAAACCCAAATTTAACAAAATGTCATCGATAAAAGCCCTTATTTTTATGGTTAGTTGGTTAACTAGGAAAAAAAAGATTACGGGGTTTTTACTTCTAATATGTTCAGCCGGGGGCCCTGGGAAAAAAAAACATAAATTAGCGGGGTTAGAGGAACCCTTTGGGCGGGGGGCCGTTTGTTGGGTCAAAAGGGGAGGGAGAAAGCCCAGGTTGAAAAACAGGGGCTAAAGGGTTTTGTAAAAAAGGGCTGTGATTGCATCAAATATAAAAACAGAAACCCCAAAAATTTGATCAAGACTCTTTTAAATGTATTGCCAGTTGACTCATCAAAAGTTTTTTCAGCGTAAGTGACAAAAAAGCTACATCTGTGCCCGGATAAACCCTGCAATTTCTCCCAAGCCCAGCAACGGTTTTGGGCATTTTTTTTTTTTTGGCCCCCTTTGGCGCCTTGGACAAATCCATTTTGGATTTTTTATGTAAAAGTTTGGGGGAAAAACCAGTTTTAAGGCGAGAAGAAAATTTTTTTTGGCATAAATTTTAATGTTGTATTCAAAATTTGAGATTGGTCTATTTTCGCGTTTTGTCAGTGGGGTTTCCCGGGTTTTGGGGTTTTGTTGTGAAAAGGGGGCTATTAAAAAAGCCCCTTTTGGGGGGATCCGGGAATTTGGAAAATTTTTATTAAAAAAGGGTCAACTAAAGGGGGGGAAAAAGAGTTTCTGAGAACAAGCGATAATACTGGTTTGTAATGCCATCGGTCCAGGGGCTTTATTCATTTTGCTTTTGGACGAATGGCATGCTCAACCTCTGCTAAGGATATTGGTAAGTTTAGTTTTTCTAAATGGGGGGGGAAAGAGTTCGGTAAAGATTTAGAGGTGGGAAATTATTTATATCACAGTTTTGGGGGGGAAGCAAAATTTCTCGATAACTGAAGTTTTATAGAGTTTGGGAAAAAAGGATGCAAATTGTTCAGCAATTTTTTATTTGGGGGGTTTAAAATGAGTTTATTTCCTGAGGTGGAAGTCATATGGGTTTTTCTAGATTTAGCGTGCTGAACTTTGATTCTTCTGGCTAGTAGTTTTGGGGGTCTGTCCCCCCTTGTGGAAAAATTTTCCCATTTCTTTTAGCGAGTTTAAAAATTCGTTTTTTCTTTTGATACAAAAATAGAAAAATAAATTCCTTAAGGAAGTTTAAAAAATTTGTTTAGTCGGCGAGGGAAATAGTTTTAAAAATCCGCCTCCGGGGTTTTGATATTAAGTAATAGGTTTTTTGAGGAAGATTTGGGATTTCTTTCCTTTGATCTATAGGGTAGTTGAAAAAAGGATTTCCCGAATAAATGCCTTATGGGCCCCACCCCTAGCATTGGGGGAGGGGAAGAAAACGTGGGAGTATTAAAGTGAAAAAAAAATCTTTAAAATTGTGGTTTTTAAAAAGGTGACATTTTCTGGGTTTTTTGAGGAGAAAAATTGTTTAGTCTCCAGAGGGGTTTCTGAGGGTTTTGGTACGAAGTTCAAAAGGGTCAAAATTATGGTGCGTGATCAGACCGGTAATTTATCCCATGTCAGAGGGGGAGAGTTGTGTTAGTAAAATTTTTTTCAATTTTTTGAAAAAGTCTTAGGGAGTGGACCCGTTTAGGAAAAGGAAAAAAAAAGGGGGAGTTCTTTCGGGGGTATGCAAATAAAGCCGATATCGTGAAACTTTCTTTGTAAGAAAAAAAAAAAAGGGTTTTAAAAAAATCAGGTGTAGATTTTCCTGATCTAGAGGGGGTTTTGGTTTATTTTTTTCCCCTAAGTGAAAACACCACAAAAACAATAATTTCCCCCTTTTCTAACGTTTTTTGTTGGAGGGTGACTTTTGGATAAAAAGGGAATTTTTTTTTCATTAGGCGAGTATGTGTAACAAGAGTGTTTTGGTTTTGGGAAATTTTAAATTTTACAAATCAATATAATGTAAACGACCTTCTGGATCTATAAATTTGGTGTAAATTAAATGAGATTGAATTTTGACTAAAATTTCGACGCCGCTTTCTTTTTTGAGGCGTGTGAATGGGAAGGGTGAAGGGGAAATTTTGCATTTTTCATTTTATGTTTCATCAAGGGATAATAAAAAGTGTCTCCTGTAAACAAATAATTTTTCAGCTTTGGATTTAGTTTCATTTCCCCCACAGCAAAGAGGTTTTAAACGGGGAGTTTAAACCCTTTTACATTGTAGGTCCCAAAATTTAACGACATAAAAAAGAGTTATAAAAAGTATGGAGGACCGCAATACATTATCAAGGAAATGCTGAAAACGTCAAGAGATGCCACAAAAAAATTTGGGGAAACAGTTTAGAAAAAAATCCCCGATAAAATTAGAAAGTTTTAGAAAAAACTTGAGAAAATTTAAAAAATAACAATTTCAGAGGAAAATTTTTTCCTTCAGGAGGAAAACAAAGGGCAAGTCCCGCCTTGGAACCTGTAAAAAAAGAAAAAGCTGAAAAACAAAAAGCGGACATCCTTGCCATTTTATTCGAGTTAGGAATTAAAGGCCCTAAAAAGGGTACTGAGAGGGTCAGCTGCAGGTTTTGAAAAAAAATTGGATGTTTTATCGGACCAGAGGTTGATCTCTCCGGACGTGTGGTTTTTTTGGGGGCGGGGGTGGGTCACATGGAAACAAACCCGGTTCCAGTTCTTAGAATTTGTACAAAAATTCTTCAGGCGAGTTGCGATATATTGAGTGCCTTCTCTAGAGATTATAAATTTGACCGGGAAAACCCCATTATAAACAATCTCCTTGTTTTCCCAAGAATCTTTGTTTAAGGGTTGGAACTGTTTCCGGGCCCCATCATCCCTAGCGCAGGGCAGGTAGGGAAAATTTTAATGCTTGAAAAACGCTCTGGTAGGGGAATCCATTTGCGGAGGCAGAAAAGGGAAATTTTTCCTTTTTTTATTATAAAAATGGATGGTGCTTTTTGGTCCCCCGGGGGCTTGGTTTAGGTAAATTTCCCCGGCTTGGGGGTTCTTTTGGATCCCGTTCCCAATTTTTGAGATTTGTTTTGTGCTGTGGGGAAGGGTGGGAAATTTCCCTTTGGGTTCCCGTTAGGTAAGCCCTTTTAAATTTATCAGGCATAAAATGTTTCAGGGAAAACCTCGAAAAATTTTACGTTATTAGCCCTTTATCTGTCTTCAAGGTCCAAAAACTTTGTTGGAGAGACGTTTTATCTCCTCCTCTAGAGCCCCTTTTTAGATCTATTAAGCTGTTATGGGAGTTTGAAAATTTTGCCATTTTTGATTCAATATGGGCTTTTCTTTTTGCTTGGGGAGGGGAAAAACTGTTTAATTTAAACATCATTTGCTTCAAGTCAGGGGTGGGGTTTTGGTTGGGGAAAGGAAAAGAAGAGCTGCTGCAATGTAAAAAGTTGTTAGGGGGTTTCGTTTAAAAAGGGTTTTTTGTTCGATATTTTACAGATTCCGCCCTGGAGGGCAGGAGCGCGAGGGTGAGGATATTTTAGGGCCCCTTCTAGTAGTGGGGGCTTCTTGGGAGTGAAAAAGTAAAAAATTCAGGAAGTTTGGGGCCCGGGTTTTTTTCTCGGGGTTTTTTTATTTTTGCCCCCCATAAAAGATTCCTTTTTTCGTAATAGCGATCTGTGGAAAAAGGGTTTTGCCAAATGGTTGTGATTCGGGTAGAAAGGTTTTTTAAAGAAAAGGCCCTCAAACCCCCTTTTTGGAAATTTTTAGGTGGTTAAAAAAAGATTAAAAAGGGAAAAACTCAAAAGGGTGAACAGATTTCAGCTTGTTCTGTGGCTACGGGGGGAAAATTTGCAGTTGCTTTAAAAAAGGGGTCTCTAAATGTGTTTCAGTGGTGGGTTTGGGACTGAGGAATAGGTTTCAAATGGGAAAAAAAAAAAAGGAGGGAGGGTTTTGTTGTGAGTCAGTTAATTTTTTCACGGGGACAGTAATGAGGTTAAAAAACACGGTATAGTAAAAGGGTTTTCCAAACCAAAATTTTAAAATTGTGACAGGGGTTTTTAAGTAAAAAAAGCAAAAAATCCCTTGAGGAGTGCAGGGAAAACTCCCTTTGTCAACTGAAAAGCAGACAACTTCGTAATACAGGAAACCAGCTGACAGGGTTTTTAAAATGTTTAAAAAGCAGACAGGTCTGAAACAACCCCAGTTGATGGAGGGGTTATTTAAAGGGTTTATAACTTCGGCCCGGTGGATAAATTTGTATGAGAGGTAAAAGGTTATAGGGGAAAAAAAAAAAAAAAAAAAAAAAAACTGTGGGTTTTTTGCAATTTCTAGTAACAGTAAAAGGGTATAGCTGTGAGGGGCTGGCACTTTTGTTATTGACACAGTTCCCGGAAGCCTGACAAGGGGCTGTCAGGTTGTTTTTGCAAATGGGGGGCCCCTTGCACTGCCGTTATGCTGTTGTGAGGGCTCTTGATGTTTTCAGGGGCCCGGTATGTCAGCAGCAGTGGGGATAGATGAGCCCGGTAATTGATTTGTATGCACCCCCAAAAAAATTTGTACCGCCCGTGCTTTATCCCCTTGCAGATCAGATAAATCTCAGTTATGGAGGCAGCAGAGTAAGAGGGTGAGATGTGCCCCTTTGGGGTTAACAAAGACATGACTGTAAATAATGGTGGGGGACCCCGGATATGGGCAGATCACCAAAAACTGGAGAAGGGGATGTGCCAAATGCAAATGTTTTCCCCAAAACAGAGGGCCCCTTTTATCTGCTGTTGGGTCTTGCTGCCTATGAAATGTTTTAGGGTTTCGGAGAGGAGGGCTTTAGAAAAACTGAGCAGGCCCCTGATGAAAAAACCCGGTTAAACTCTGGAGGATCTTGATTGTTGATGGCCCCTTTTTGCTCGTTTTTTTTCCTGAATTTAGAGGGGGGAGACTGGTGTCCAAAAAAAACTGGAAAATTGGGCTTATTTTAGCAGATTTGGGGTGGATTCAGAGGAGTCACAGGAGATGTGTTTTTAAAATTTAGTGCCATCCAGGCCACGCCCCCAAATTATGTTATATTTTAATAGATTGGACTTTTGCAAATACAGCAACAACAATTTTTTAACATTTTTATTTTTTATTTTTTTTTACTTGTAAAATAGCAAGAGTGGGATTTGGAATCTAAATAATGCAGAAAGGTATAGCAAGATGTCGGTTCTATTACTTCCTGCCTGGCTTCCAGATGGTATGGTAAGAAATACTATACTCTTGTTGTGGAGGGAGGGCAATCACATTGAGTAGCAGTGCGCAACAGATTCCTGCTGTAATAATCTATGGAGCAGACTCAACGCATGAGCCCACTCCATAACTCCTTAGTGGCATGATGATATATTTATAAGTGATATGTTGTTAAGGGATTAAAATCTGTTGTTAATTCAGTGGAAGGATAATAATTGAAGCATAGAGCAGCCATGTCTTCATTTTTGAGAAAAACTGCAGAAGATTTACATGTTGAGGTATGTGGGCCCTTTTACCAAAAATTCATGGAGTGGTTTTTGTAGACAGCAGGGCCCAGTGCATTGCTTTGCCCAGGGGCTTAAAATGACATTAATATGGCCCTGATAGAAACCCTTTAAACTAAACATGTGAGGGAGATTAGGAAAGAGATGTCTACACCAGATAACCTCTTTAATAAGACAATTAAAGTAAAGTTTGTCTGCCTTTGTAGATTTTACAACAGATTTAGGAGTCGCCTAAAATATATTTAAAATACTGATATTCTTACTTCTTAGGTTAAGATGGGTATATTTCGGGCAATGTATTGTATCACATCTATTCTGCATTTTGTTGCAATATTTTATTAACTTTGTGAATTGCTAAATTGACATTTGTCTCCTTTTTAAAGGGAATGTATCCCCAATTGTCACGTCAGGGGAGGTGCATTGGGCCCTGACTGCCACCCAGCCCACTGTCCCTGCCTACTTTGCTTCCTGCCCTAGATGGCAGACCCCAACTGGACAACAGTCCCTACACTACTACGGGCAGGGCCATCAGGGAAACACAGAGTTAGACAGTCCGGGTCGATAATGGTACAGGTACGCCAAAGCCACAAATCAGAAACTGGGAGAATAACGGTAAACAAGCCAAGGGTCAAAAACACACAGGAGGTCACACAGTACAAAAACGGAGGACAAAAACGTAGTCAGGGAGCAAGCCGAAGTCAGGAACACAGGAGTAAACAAGCAGAAACAGGAAAGCAAAAGGGATAACCTTTCTCAGGAAACAACTGGGAGAAATGAGTGAGTTTAAATGAGGAGCCCGGAGCCCGCCCCAGCAGACTATTGGAGCAGCCTCCGGGCCCTCCTATTGGCCAGTGCGACACACCTTCTGACCTGATTAGGAGCCGAGCTGTCACTCCTAAGCTCATCAGCCCGGCCACTCCCTGCGTGTGTCGACTGACCAGAGGGATTAACCCCTGCCGTGCCTTGCTGCTCTATGGCGGAAACGTGCGCCATGACAGTACCCCCCTTTTAGGAGGGGCCACTTGACCCTTTCCTGGTTTGGGTTTGTCCAGGTGAGAGTCGTGGAATTCCCTGATCAGAGATTTTGTGTGGATGAACCTGGCCAGAACCCACGACCTCTCCTCCGTACCATAACCCTTCCAGTGCACAAGGTCCTGTAAGGACCTCTGCACTCTACGGGAGTCTAAGAATGGGGTGACTTCGTATTCTAACTGACCCTCTATACTAACAGGAGGAGGGGGTTTCGGGTTAAATTCAAGACAATGTCCCTTTTTTAAACAGTTTTTTTCATTATAATTGGAACTTCTGACACATTTATAGTCTCAAAGATTATACATTCAAAAAAAAAAAAAAAAGCGGATATCACATCATGGAAAAACCCTAAGCTCCATCTGTGGGATTTGGTTTTTGCTTTTAGGAGAGATGTGACTCTGCCATTACACATCACAATCATGTGAGCTATAATATTTTTGTTTATTATGAAATCATCATCTGTGGTTATATAGTAGGAAGCACTTTTGTCTGTTTTATTTTCTTTAAACGAAGGGGCCCATGATTTAGAGTGTCACCAGTGCCCCAGCAGTTGAAACAGGATACAAAACCCATTCGTAAACCATTTACTCAGCAGGTCTGCCTGCTAGATGACCTGAAAACATGACAATGAAGACACATCGCTTGCAGCCGGGCCAGGGAACACTGTGCGGGACAAGGAAAAATTTTGGTCCCGGGGTTTGTGATAAAAGTCGATTCACCTGAGCATAAAAAATGACGACAAGATCTAAGACTAAGGAGAGCGCTATGCATTAGCCAGGTCAATACGGTCATAACCTTTCTGGTTGTCGCACGCAGACCATCATAAAAAATTTTTACGAATGGTTAACATGACACTTTGGGGCCCAAACCCCCTCCCCCTTTTAAAAGTGCCGAAATTTATGGCTTCATTAGGTTCCCCAGGGCATAGTTTACAATAAAACGGTCATCAGTGTTGATGGAACAAAGATTTTTAAGGACGTGGTAGGGTTCCATGGGACCCCGCAAGCGATGGCATAAACCACACAGGGAGGGAACTAAGTAGGTCCCGGTTTTCAAACCCGAGCCCGCCGCAAAAAGGGAGGATTGCTGCGGGGAATTCTACCCCTTTCTTTTCTGAGTGACTTGCTTGAGATGGGGACCAAGGGGGAGGTGTACGAATCGGAGGGTACGTAGTCGGGGACAGGCGTAAGGTCAGGCGGGGGCGGGTTCCAGGTCGAGGGATGTAGGCAAGAAGGTACGGTACACGGTATGACGGAAGACTCAGGAACGCTTTCTCTATAGGCAATACGCACTAAAGATCCAGCGCTGGGCACAGGAAGGGGCAGGCTTTAAATAGGGGCAGCGACCGGCAATGGAATTTACCGGTGCTCTGGGCCTTTAAATTTAACAGTGCCGTCGCGCGCGCCCTAGGAGGCGGGGAAGCGCGTGCCGGGAAGCAGAGACTCGCCCGCGGGCTACGGATGCGCCCACAACCCGGAGGGTCCACTTTTTTCCCTTCTTTGCTATTAAGCTTCTTGTAAGAGATCTAAAAGTTGTGCAAAAAGTAATGAAACGTAAAACAGTTGGACCTGTGCATTCTAAAGTTAAAAGATCGTTTCATTTAGTTAATTTAAAAAAATTCAAGAAACTTTATGTTCATCCTGAAATTTCAATTAAAAGCCAAATATCCCTAACTTTTTGTGAGCAGTATTTATGAAAATTGGAATGTATCAGGGCTGTGATAATGAGAGGACTACACATAAGAAACACTATTGAAACAACTACTCACCATTTAGAAGTCATGAAAAGATAAAACATATTTTATTGTGGCTAATACATGGACAGTAATCTTTGTATTGTTGAGGCCAAATTAATGTTACAGCAATAGTCTCTGAGATCTGACAGTGTATAGCATTCACAGCATGAAAAGTTTTAGTTTTCAGTTCTGGGTATTCACAGATAACTTTATTATTTATGATATCTATTTAAAAAATACGAGTATTAACATGCCCTGAGGCTCTAGGAAAGTGTGGGATAGACCTTATAATAACTGTTTGTCATCTACTTTGGAGAATGCTTATTTCTACATGTTTTTTTCAATGCTATGGACTGCTGATGTTTTTTATTTTAAATTGGGCAAAATACAGTATAATGTGGATCAGGAGAAGGAGCATGGAGATAAGGTTTAACATAATAATAGTTTTTGCCACACAGTTGAGCTTTACAGACAACTTAATGATGGCGTATTATTAGCAGAAATGGCCTAATTATGTATTATTATTTATTATCTGCAAATTATGCACAAACACAATCTACTCACAACAGCAATTCCATTTATATATAATTTTATGATGTCACTCGCTTGCAGTTTTTTGTGTGAACTGTAGTGCCATGTATCCTGTTGTTTGACTATGACAATGTTTGTTCTCATTGTAAACTATTATAAAGCAATTCTACCCACTCACAGAAACAGAAGAATGATCCACAAAGTATTGCCAGTGAAATGATTATCTGCAAATACAAATTTGTCAAGTTACCATATTTGTGATTAAAACTATTTGCTGCTTTTTCACACGTTTTCCTCAAAGATTGTTTTTTCTTAAATTTTTCTCATGATATTTTCATGTCCTTTTTCAATTGCACAAAAATGGAGCCAGATGTTACATTAATATCTATAGTTAAAAATAAAATGCTTTGTATATGGTGCATGGCCTATTTTGGTTTGTGGTGTTTTGTTACATTCCTTTAGCCAGTTGCATTGGCAGTGGCAAAATTCAGCATGCCCTGAGTGTGACAAAAACATATGTATTAAATGACACTAAAATGACAATAAAATATGGCTTTTAAATCACATAAAAATGCACAAAACATTTTGCTTGTCTCCGCTTCTTATCTCCTGGCAGGGAACATGATCGAGCTTTTAAGGGACTGGAGGGAAAAGTCTCTGTCTCCTGTATAGAGAATCCACTAGTTCTAATGTAATTATCAGAGTAAAGATTGCAGACTCTCCCAGAGCAGCCCTTCTTCTCTTTGCAGCTTTGAAGGGACTGTGGGAAAATTATCCATTGTCTCCTGTATAGAGAATGCACTGGTTGTAATGTAATTATCTTAGTAAAACTGCAGATGCTCCCTTGTCTCACAGTTAGCTGAGGAAATCCCTTCTTGGCAAAACCCCTTTAATAAAAGTACATGGAACTGTACAGAATATAGTTGTTGCATATGTTCAAGTCATACTTTTGGAGTATAGGTCAGAAGATTAAATATAACACACACAGTGGGTTGCAAAAGTATTCATACCCCTTGAACTGTTTCTCATCTTTAAATATTACTGATATGTGTAAAGTGTAAAAAAATGATAAGCATGTCATGCACATGTATTCAGCCCCCTTGAGTCAATATTTTGTAGGACCACTATAAACTGCAATGACAGTTGCAAATCTGTTGGGACATGTCTCTACCAGCTTTGCTCATCTAGAGGCTGGAATTTTTTCCCATTCTTCTTTGCAAAATATTTCCAGATCAGTCAGACTGGTGAACGTTTGGGAACAGCAATTTTCATGTTCTGCCACAAATTCTCAATGGAATTTCGGTCTGGACTTTGACTGGGCCATTTTAACATGTTAATATGTTTTGATTTAAACCATTCCATTATAGCTTTGACCATATGTTTAGGGTATTTTTCTAGTGGAAGGCGAACCTATGCCCCAGTCTTAAGTCTTTAGCAGCCTCTAACAGATTTTCCTCCAGGATTGTCCTGTATTTAGCTCCATTCATTTTCCTATCAACATTGAGAAGCTTCGAAGTGACTGTCACAAAGGGCACTGCGGTCCCCGCTGTGAACCACGGATGCGTTGGTGTCTGCGTCTCTTGGGGCCGTCAGTACTTACCTCTGCCCGCTCCTGCTCCTGCCTGCTGTCTCAGAGCGGCGCACGCATACCCGTTTCTTAGGGTTAGAGATGGGCGAATTGATTCTAACGAAATGGAATTCGTTTAGAATTTCGGGAAAACTTCGATTCTGAACGAAGTCGAAGTTTGGGGTGATTCGCGGGAACGAAGTGTGTTTTTGATTGATAAAATGGCTGCGAGCACATGGGGCAAAGAACTCTGGGAGGAAGAAGGGCATAGCCTACATGACATGTGCAGAGATGAAGCCAATCAGAGACCGGTGGGATTCTGTGACGTCACCGCACTATATAAGTCCCGGGCGCGAGCTGGGAGCTCATACCGCTCTCACTGTACCCGAGTAGGGAAGGTGCTGCCATGGTGTTTTGATGTCTCTTACTAAAGAACTCATTTTTATACAGCGATTATTGGGGGGTATCACAGCTTGTCTCAGAGACTGCTTCTCTTACGTTCTAATTCTGATTTTGTGGGGTATTGGAACTGAAGTCCAGTGTGCGTCCAATGCAGCTGCATATACATTTTTAATGCTATCTGCTCACAGCACATTGAATATCCAAGGGTTATCTAAGCTGTTCCTGTCGTATTCATTTAAAGAAACAGCTTTTTTTTACAATCCAAATACCAACTTCATTTTTGGTTGCTCATTTCTTTTGCGCAATTTACATCCAGGGGTTAATTAAGCGTTGTTCTGCTGTTGTGGTCACTAAAAGAAATGTTCTTTTTCACCGCCAAAAACGACATTTTACCTGTAGCATAATTCATAACCGAAGGTTAATTACAAGTTTTTCTGTTGTTGTGTACTGTAAAATACACACCATTTTAACACGCTACAAAGCTGGTAATTGTTGCCAGCATATTTCTTTTGCGCAATTTACATCCAGGGGTTAATTAAGCGTTGTTCTGCTGTTGTGGTCACTAAAAGAAATGTTCTTTTTCACCGCCAAAAAAGACATTTTACCTGTAGCATAATTCATAACCGAAAGTTAATTACAAGTTTTTCTGTTGTTGTATACCGTAAAATACACGCCATTTTAACACGCTACAAAGCTGGTAATTTTTGGCAGCACATTTCTTTTGCGCAATTTACATTCAAAGGGTTAACTAAGAATTTTTCTGCAGTTGTACTTAGTAAAAGAAACATTCTTTTTTACCGCCAAAGAAGAAATTTTGCCTGTAGCATAATTCATATCCGAAGGTTAATTAAGCCCGTTTGTGCTTTTATATTCAGTAAAATACACAGTGTTTTTAAACGGCACATACAAGTAATTTTTTCCTGGCCATTTGTGGAGCGCAATTTATATCCAAGGGTTACCCAAGCTTGTTACTGGGTTCATTTGGAGTCAAGTACAGGGTGTGTATTTATCATATGCAGATATCTTCATCCAACATGGTCTGTACATTTTAGAACAAGCGTTTTGTCAGACAGAGAGGTGGCAGGCTCTTCCCCTGCGTGTGGCAGTGGCACAAACATTCCTGGAGCAGGCCCAGGTCACAGCACAGCAAGGGGACGTCGCAGCAGGGGTCACTCTTTGAGACAACACCTGCCGCTGTCATGTAGTGGCCGTGTGTTGTTCAGCAACCCAATGGTTCTTGATTGGTTGACTAGGTCATCACTTCCTCCAGATGACATCTGACAACCCCCAGCCAAGAGTCGGTGGGAACATCAGACACAACCCTTAGTTGGCATGGCCCGGGAGCGGGTCAGCGGCCCTCACCTGTCCTCAACCCGCCTCTGTCCCATCCGGTTGCCTCAGCCAGGAAACTACTATGTGGTCTGGGCTCAGACCACTATATAGCGAGGATGAACAATTTGGGGGAGGGGAGTCAGCAGGTACTTGGCAGCGAAGAAATGGGCCAATATTCCCCCGCTTTCTTGCAGTAAGCGGCAAAATATAGATGTGGAGAGTGGCATGGGGGGAGGGCATGTTGTGGGGTCAGCTTCTGCTTACCAAGACTGGTTTATGAGGACAGCAGTGACGATGAAACACAAATCGATAAAGATGTAGCCGACCCACTTGGGAGCTGGGTGAAGCAAGGGCTTCATCATCGTCAGGGAAGAGGGCGTCAGCTTTTCGCGTCAGGCAGCGGCGCAGCCAGCAAGTGGGTTGTGTGGCCTTGAGTCAGCAGGGAGCAGCAGTGTGAGGTCGGGAGCCAAGCGGCCACGGGGTAGAAAACCCACTTCGCAGGTGCAAGAAAGTAGCGGCACAGGGGCTCAGCGACGCAGCGGCAGCAGTAGTCACTCAGTGCGGAGTGTTGGCGGTAAAATCAGATACTTGGCGGTGTGGCAGTTCTTTGCGAAGACACTGGAGGAGCCGAATATGGGTATATGTAGAATCTGTGGGCAGAAAGTGAAGCGTGGCCAGGGAGCTAACGTTGGCACCACGGCCCTGCGTCAACACATGCAGCGTCACCATCCGGTGGCCTGGGAGAAACATGGCTCAGATGTGGTGGTCCATCCTGCTGCCGCAGCAACAGCAGCAGCAGCCCCCAATGGCACGCATGCCATTGCAGCCAGTCAAGGTTCCACCACCTCTGCAGAAGGGAGCTGTTTCTCTTTGACATCATCTCCCGGTCCAGATGCTCCTGCTCCTCGCTACTCATGGCGCCAGCAGTCGTTCAGCGAGGCGATTGCAAAGAGACAACAGTATGCGTCCAACCATCCTAAGGTGCAGAAGCTGACCGTGCTCCTGTCCAAGTTGTTGGTACTGCAGACCCTCCCATTCCAAATGGTGGACTCTGCACCATTCAGAGAACTAATGGCTTGTGCCGAGCCGAGATGGAGAGTTCCAAGCCGTAATTTATTTTCCAAAAAGGCAGTACCAGCACTTCATAAATATGTAGAACAGAAGGTGGGCCAGTCCTTGAGCTTATCGGTTTCTTCCAAGGTGCACTGCAGCGCAGACGTCTGGAGCTGTAACTACAGTCAGGGCCAGTACATGTCCTTTACGGCCCACTGGGTGAATGTGCTTCCTGCCCAGGCACACCAACAACTTGGACAGGAGACGCCGCTTTCTCCTCCATGTTGTCAAACTGCGGCTCCTGTGCCAATGTCCGCCTCCTCCTCCACCACCACCACCATCACCTCAGCATCCACAAGTACTTCTCCATCATACCACATGTGTAGGGCACAGCGGTGTCACGCAGTTCTACACCTGGCTTGCCTCGGCGAACGAAGTCACACAGGGGAGGAACTGCTTCCCGTCATGCAGCAAGAAATCGATGTGTGGTTTTCCCCGCGCCAACTGCAAATCGGAACTATGGTGACGGACAATGGGAGGAACATGGTGTCCGCGCTGCACTGAGGAGGGATGGTCCATGCGCCCTGCATGGCGCACGTGTTCAATCTGGTTGTGAAAAGGTTCCTGAAGTCTTCCACCGATCTTCAGAAGATTCTGAAAATGGCCAGGAAACTGTGCATGCACTTCATCCATTCCTACAAAGCCAGGAACACCCTCCTCGAGTTGCAGCGGCAGAACGGCCTCTCCCAACACACTCTGATATGCGATGTTTCCACCCGTTGGAATTCCAGCCTGCACATGTTCCGACTGTATGAACAGAGAAAGGCCATTAACGATTTTTTGATGATCCAGGCGGACAGGAGTACTCCCCTGTGTAACTTTGATGTCAGCCAGTGGCAGCTCATGCGTGACACCTGCCGTTTGTTGAGGCCATTCGAGGAGGCCACATTATTTGTCAGTCTCCAGGACTACGGGATGAATAACGTCATTCCACTGCTTCATGTCCTGGAACAGATGCTGAAAAATCTGTCTGGGCAGGGGACTGGAGACGTGGCGACTACATCTCGCGGCCACATGAGTCCGGTGGGGACTGAAATGGAGGAGGAGGAGGAGGAGGACATTGGAGCAGAAGCATTGTCTGGTGAAATGAGTGGATTTTCTACCCAGGTGACAAGAGAGGAGGAGCAGGAGCATCTGGAGGAGGTAGATGGAGATGAGGAAGACGAGGTAGATGACCCGCAAGCACCGTGGCAGTATACAGGGGAGATGGAGGCAGGGAGCCCCTCGGAGTCACTTGTGCAGATGGCCGGTAGTATGCTGATTTGCCTGGCTAGTGACAGCTGAATAGTCACCATCCGGCAGAGGGATGACTTCTGGCTCTTCACCCTATTGGACCCTCGCTAATGGTCCAAAATGGGAGCCTTTTTCCCAGCTACTGAGAGGTAGGACAAACTCAAATACTACAGGGAAATCCTCCGTAGTCAGTTGGCTGCTGCCTATGTGTGGCATCTTCCCTCCTCTGACAGGTCTGACCGGGGGGTTCTTCAGCGCTCACGTACTACTGCCGCGGCTGCTGGCGGAAGGTGGGGGGGAGGAGTACCAGCTCCATCAGCAGCAACCCAAGTCTGGAGTCACTGATGAGCAGCTTACTTCACCCGCATAGTGAGGAGGGCAGTCGCCATCAGCAGCAGCAGTAACTGGAACAGAACCTGAACCAACAGGTCGTGTCCTACTTGGACAGCACTCTGCCCCCCCCAGTTAGAAAATCCGCTGGACTACTGGGAAGCCAAACTGGATGTGTGGCCGCAACTTGCCGAGTTTGCAGTGGAGAAGCTGTCCTGCCCGGCCAATAGTGTGGCATCAGAGCGGGTGTTCAGTGCGGCGGGGGCCATCGTTACCCCAAGGAGAACCCGCTTGTCCACGGGAAATGTGGAACGACTGACCTTTGTCAAAATGAATCAGGCGTGGATCGGCCAGGATTTCCACAAACCAATGCCTTAGGCGTCAGACTACATCAGCCATGACGCCTCACCCAAACTGTGAGAAATGAGTCTGGGTTCAAACTACCTGCCTCAGCCACTATTCTGATACCGCCACCCGCCTAATGCCACACATCTGCTGCCAGTTTCTCCATCTGCCACCAACCATCTTTACCAGGGACTGGTATTGACACCCACCACCACACTCTGTCATTGTGCCACTCTATGACATCATGCTGCTGCTGCTGCTGCCGTGCCTCCACATTGTGTCATTGTGCCACTCTGTGACCTCATGCTGCTTTGGCTGCTACCGTCACCTCCACACCCTGTCATTGTGCCACTCTCTGACCTCATGCTGCTGCTGCCGTCACCTCCACTCTCTGTCATTGTGCCACTCTGTGGCCTACTACTGTTTTGCCACCTCCAGAATGTCATTGTGCCACTGTCTGACCTCATGCTGCTGCTGTGGCTGCTGCCATGCCCTCCACACTCTGTCATTGTGCCACTGTCTGACCTCATGCTGCTGCTGTGGCTGCTGCCGTGCCCTCCACACTGTGTCATTGTGCCACTCTCTGACCTCATGCTGCTGCTGCCGTGACCTCCACTCTCGGTCATTGTGCCACTCTGTGGCCTACTACTGTTTTGCCACCTCCAGAATGTCATTGTGCCACTGCCTTACCTCATGCTGCTGCTGTGGCAACGGCCGTGACCTCCACACTGTGTCATTGTGCCACTCTCTGACCTGATGCTGCTGCTGCCGTGACCTCCACTCTCTGTCATTTTGCCACTCTGTGGCCTACTACTGTTTTGCCACCTCCAGAATGTCATTGTGCCCCTGGCTAATCTCATGCTGCTGCTGTGGCTGCTGCCGTGCCCTCCACACTGTGTCATTGTGCCACTCTGTGGCCTACTCCTGTTTTTACCATCTCCAGAATGTCATTGTGCCACTGCCTGACCTCATGCTGCTGCTGTGGCTGTTGCCGTCACCTCCACACTGTGTCATTGTGCCCTCTCCCGACCTCATGCGCTGCTGCCGTGATCTCCACTCTCTGTCATTGTGCCACTCGTGGCCTACTACTGTTTTGCCACCTCCAGATATTTATTGTGCCACTGTCTGATGTCTTGCTGCTGCTGTGGCTGCTGCCGTGACCTCCACACTGTGTTATTGTGCCACACTGCGGCCTACTCCCGCTTTTGCCACCTCCAGAATGTCATTGTACCACTGCCTGACCTCCTGCTGCTGCTGTGGCTGCTGCCGTGACCTCCACACTCTGTCATTGTGCCACTGTCTGACCTCATGCTGCTGCTGTGGCTGCTGCCTTGACCTCCACACTGTGTCATTGTGCCACTCTCTGACCTCATGCTGCGGCTGTGGCTGCTGCTGTGACCTACCCACTGTCATTGTGGCACTGTCTGACCTCATGCTGCTGCTGTAGCTGCTGCTGTGCCCTCCACACTGTGTCATTGTGCCACTCTCTGACCTCATGCTGCTGCTGCCGCGACCTCCACTCTCTGTCATTGTGCCACTCGTGGCCTACTCCTTTTTTTGCCACCTCCAGAATGTGTCATTGTGCCACTCTCTGACCTCATGCTGCTGCTGTGGCTGCTGCCGTGACCTCCACACTCTGTCATTGTTTCCACTCTGTGGCCCACTACTGTTTTGCCACTCCAGAATGTCATTTTGCCACTGCCTGACCTCATGCGCTGCTGTGGCTGTTGCCGGTCCTCCACACTGGTCATTGTGCCACTCTCTGACCTCATGCTGCACTGCCGTGATCTCCAATCTCTGTCATTTTTTGCCACTCTGTGGCCTACTACTGTTTTGCCACCTCCAGATTAAACAATGTGCCACTGGCTAATCTCATGCTAAAATGCTGTGGCTGCTGCCGTGCCCTCCACACGGGGTCCTTGTGCCAATCTGTGGCCTACTCCTGTTTTTGCCACCTCCAGGGAATGTCATGAGCCACTGCCTGACCTCATGCTGCTTGGCTGCTGCCGTGACCTCCACCCCTCTGTCATTGTGCCACTGTCTGACCTCATGCTGCTGCTGTGGCTGCTGCTGTGCCCTCCGCACTGTGTCATTGTGCCACTCTCTGACCTCATGCTGCTGCTGTGGCTGCTGCCGTGACCTACACACTGTCATGGTGCCACTGTCTGACCTCATGCTGCTGCTGTAGCTGCTGCTGTGCCCTCCACACTATGTCATTGTGCCACTCTCTGACCTCATGCTGCTGCTGCCGTGACCTCCACTCTCTGTTATTGTGCCACTCTGTGGCCTACTCCTGTTTTTGCCACCTCCAGATTGTGTCATTGTGCCACTCTCTGACCTCATGCTGCTGCTGTGGCTGCTGCCGTGACCTCCACACTGTGTCATTGTGCCACTCTCTGACCTCATGCTGCTTCTGCCGTGACCTCTACTCTCTGTCATTGTGCCACTCTGTGGCCTACTATTGTTTTGCCACCTCCAGAATTTCATTGTGCCACTGCCTAACCTCATGCTGCTGCTGTGGCTGGTGCCGTGCCCTCCACACTGTGTCATTGTGCCACTCTGTGGCCTACTCCTGTTTTTGCCACCTCCAGAATGTCATTGTGCCACTGCCTGACCTCATGCTGCTGCTGTGGCTATTGCCGTGTCCTCCACACTGTGTCATTGTGCCACTCTCTGACCTCATGCTGCTACTGCCCTGATCTCCAAATCTCGTCATTGTGCCACTCTGTGGCCCCACTACTGTTTGCCACCTCCAGAATTCATTGTGCCACGGCTTTTAAACTCATGCTACTGCTGTGGCTGCTGGGCCGTGCCCTCCACACTCTGTCTTTGTTCGACTCTGTTGCCTACTACTGTTTTGCCACCTCCAGAATGTCATTGTGCCACTGCCTGACCTCATGCTGCTGCTGTGGCTATTGCCGTGTCCTCCACACTGTGTCATTGTGCCACTCTCTGACCTCATGCTGCTACTGCCGTGATCTCCAATCTCTGTCATTGTGCCACTCTGTGGCCTACTACTGTTTTGCCACCTCCAGAATATCATTGTGCCACTGGCTAATCTCATGCTACTGCTGTGGCTGCTGCCGTGCCCTCCACACTGTGTCATTGTGCCAATCTGTGGCCTACTCCTGTTTTTGCCACCTCCAGATTGTCATTGAGCCAGTGCCTGACCTCATGCTGCTGTGGCTGCTGCCGTGACCTCCACACTCTGTCATTGTGCCACTGTCTGACCTCATGCTGCTGCTGTGGCTGCTGCTGTGCCCTCCGCACTGTGTCATTGTGCCACTCTCTGACCTCATGCTGCTGCTGTGGCTGCTGCCGTGACCTACACACTGTCATGGTGCCACTGTCTGACCTCATGCTGCTGCTGTAGCTGCTGCTGTGCCCTCCACACTATGTCATTGTGCCACTCTCTGACCTCATGCTGCTGCTGCCGTGACCTCCACTCTCTGTTATTGTGCCACTCTGTGGCCTACTCCTGTTTTTGCCACCTCCAGATTGTGTCATTGTGCCACTCTCTGACCTCATGCTGCTGCTGTGGCTGCTGCCGTGACCTCCACACTGTGTCATTGTGCCACTCTCTGACCTCATGCTGCTTCTGCGGACCCCTTACTCTCTGTCTTGTGCCACTCTGTGGCCTACTATTGTTTTGCCACCTCCAGAATTTCATTGTGCCACTGCCTAACCTCATGCTGCTGCTGTGGCTGCTGCCGTGCCCTCCACACTGTGTCATTGTGCCACTCTGTGGCCTACTCCTGTTTTTGCCACCTCCAGAATGTCATTGTGCCACTGCCTGACCTCATGCTGCTGCTGTGGCTGCTGCCGTGCTCTCCACACTCTCTCAATGTGCCACTGTCTGACCTCATGCTGCTGCTTTGGCTGCTGCCGTGCCCTCCACACTATGTCATTGTGCCACTCTCTGACCTCATGCTGCTGCTGTGGCTGCTGCCGTGACGTACACACTGTCATTGTGCCACTGTCTGACCTCATGCTGCTGCTGTGGCTGCTGCCGTGCCCTCCACACTGTGTCATTGTGCTACTCTCTGATCTCATGCTGCTGCTGCCGTGACCTCCGCTCTCTGTCATGTGCCACTCTGTTGCCTATCATCCATGAAAAAAATTTGAGATTCTCGGTTCACATATTTTGATCAAAAGATGTTTAAGCTGCCCACGACTTTCAACGTGATCTCAAATAGGGCAGTCCTACACTATCTTTTACCTCTCAATAGAGCCACATCCAGGCCTCTCACTGGGTCAACCGACCTCCTTTATCCAGAGAGAAAAAAATAAAAAAAAAACAACCTGCAAGCTGCACTTCTTATGACAGCCTGTGAGAGTGGGCAGGTGCAGAAAATCAAAATGGAGGCACCCTTTCCTCCCCATATAGGTTAAAATCAATATACACCAAATATAACGTATGGTTCTGCACAAAAAACAATTCTGAAAAAACATATGCAAACCTGGGTGCCACTGGCAGGGCTGCGGCACACATATATATATAAATACATGTACACATCCACTCCACTGTCAGCGGCACACTACTGCAAAAAGGGCAATACATTACGTGGAAATCCCTAAAGAAGCATTTATGCTGTCTATCATACATGAAGAAACTTTGAGATTCTCGGTTCACATGTTTTGATCAAAAGATGTTTAAGCTGCCCACGACTTTCAACGTGATCTAAAATAGGGCAGTCCTACACTATCTTTTACCTCTCAATAGAGCCACATCCAGGCCTCTCACTGGGTCAACCGACCTCCTTTATCCAGAGAGAAAAAAATAAAAAAACCCAACCTGCAAGCTGCACTTCTTATGACAGCCTGTGAGAGTGGGCAGGTGCAGAAAATCAAAATGGAGGCACCCTTTCCTCCCCATATAGGTTAAAATCAATATATACCAAATATAACGTATGGTTCTGCACAAAAAACACTTCTGAAAAAACATATGCAAACCTGGGTGCCACTGGCAGGGCTGCGGCACACATATATATATATATACATGTACACACGCACTCCACTGTCAGCGGCACACTACTGCAAAAAGGGCAATACATTACGTGGAAATCCCTAAAGAAGCATTTATGCTATCTATCATACATGAAAAAACTTTGAGATTCTCGGTTCACATATTTTGATCAAAAGATGTTTAAGCTGCCCACGACTTTCAACGTGATCTCAAATAGGGCAGTTCTACACTATCTTTTACCTCTCAAAAGAGCCACATCCAGGCCTCTCACTGGTCAAACCGACCTCCTTTATCCGAAGAGAGAAAAAAATAAAAAAACCCAACCTGCAAGCTGCACTTCTTATGACAGCCTGTGAGAGTGGGCAGGTGCAGAAAATCAAAATGGAGGCACCCTTTCCTCCCCATATGGGTTTATAAAATCAATATGTACCAAATATAACGTATGGTTCTGCACAAAAAACACTTCTGAAAAAACATTTGCAAACCTGGGGCCACTGGCTGCTGCTTGCACACAAATTATATACTATATCATATATTATATAAATCTATAATATAATATTATATATAAATATATACATGTACACACGCACTCCTCTGTCAGGGGCATACTACTGGCAAGAAATGGCAAATCATTACGTGCTAAATCCTAAGAAGCATTATGCTGTCCCACTATCGATCTTTGAAAAAACTTGGAGATTCCTGGTTCACCTATTTTTGATCAAAAGATGTTTAAGCTGCCCACACTTTCAACGTGATCTCAAATAGGCAGTTTTTTACACTATCTTTTAACCTCCTCAAAGAGCCAACATCCAGCTCTCACGGGTTAACCGACCTCCTCTATCCAAGAGAAAAAAAAAAAAAAAAACAACCTGAAAGCTGCTCTTCTTATGACAGCCTGTGAGAGTGGGCAGGTGCAGAAAATCAAAATGGAGGCACCCTTTCCTCCCCATATAGGTTAAAATTAATATATACCAAATATAATGTATGGTTCTGCACAAAAAACACTCCTGAAAAACATATGTTTTTTTCTGTGGCCTACTCCTGTTTTTGCCACCTCCAGAATGTCATTGTGCCACTGCCTTACCTCATGCTGCTGCTGTTGCTGTTGCCTTGCCCTCCACACTGTGTCATTGTGCCACTCTCTGACCACATGCGCTGCTAGCCATGACGTCCACTCTCTGTCATTGTGCCCCCTTTTGTGGCCTACTATTTTTTTTGCCACCTCCAAATGTCATTGTGCCATTTGCCTAACCTCATGCTGCTGCTGTGGCTGCTGCCGTGACCTCCACACTGTGTCATTGTGCCACTCTGTGGCCTACTCCTGTTTTTTGCCACCTCCAGAATGTCATTGTGCCACTGCCTGACCTCATGATGCTGCTGTGGCTGCTGCCGTGCCCTCCACACTCTGTCATTGTGCCACTGTCTGACCTCATGCTGCTGCTGTGGCTGCTGCCGTGCCCTCCACACTGTGTCATTGTGCCAATCTCTGACCTCATGCTGATGTTGCCAACTGAGCTCTCAGCTTTTTTTTTCCAGCTTTCGCTGCCATGACTTTATCAGGCTACAATACCGCTTCAGTTTTTTGGTCAGTTTTGCCCTCTTAAGTACCTAAGGAATTTTATAGTGGAGCGATTCTAAAAGCGGCGGCAGTCATCTACGTGTCATACTAAAACACAACATTGTATGAAGAGAAAACCAAGCTCCCTCTGCATATTTAAGCATGGCACAACGTTCCACAGCACCCTGCAGGCTATGTGCAGCCTGGAAATAGCTGTTTTTTAATGCGATTCGTCCCGAAGCAATTCGGACTGCAACTAATTTTGTCGGAAAATTCGGCGAGGTCACTGATTCGAATTTTTGAGAAATTCGCCCATCTCTAGTTAGGGTGCATGCATTCTGGCTCTTTAAAAATTATAGCGCCAGCACACTGCTGATTAGTAATCACCAGGTGCTAGACCCTTTATTACCTCACTTCAGCCTGATCACCTTGCCAGTTATTGATGTGTGTTCACTTGTGTGCTGCTATGTTCCTTGTTCTGTTTCTCCTGTTTATTGACCGATGTGATGGACCAGTTTGCCTCCCACTTGCTCTGACCTATCTACTGAGTACCACTTAGCCTGCTCATTTTGGTACCACACTGCACCATGCAGTCACATCGAGGGTAGTGTCCTGAGAGTCCTCCGGAGTAAATCCCAACCTGCCTTGCAGAGGGGGATGGTGAAGAACCGGCAAGCTCCATAGACTCCGCTTCCTGACGTGGCTCATACCATCTCTCACGGTGACCCAGAGATTCCAGTACTCTCCTCATGACAGTAAAACTGGCCATGGATTACGCCAAGGTGCCCCTGTCTGAACTCCAAGACCCAGCGGTCGAAGTGGCCCGTCAAGGTCATCACAAGGAGCAACTGTTTGATATGCTTTAGGATTTAGATTCATGTCTCCGGTGGCTGCATCTGCCCCCAACCTGTGGTAATCCCTCCTCTAGTTGTCCACTAGTCTGGCTCTGCACCTGCCTTTCACTCCATACTATGATGGGAACCCTTGCGAGGGTTTCCTAAATCAATGCATGATACACTCAGAGATGATGGTACATCAATTCCCCTCAGACCATGGAAAGGTGCCCTTAAAAGTAAGGCTACTATCTGGTGAGGTTCTCAACCTTTGACAATTCAGTATGGGGTGCCTCTAGTGATGAGCGATTGTGTTAACTATCGTTATCGATTCGATAGTCCATATCAGCAATTATCATGACGATATCCGATAGTCGATAACAGATTATCGCCAATGACCATTAAAGTCTATGGGAGAGGAACAACACCTTCATTCTTACACCCAAACAGGGCTGGAGAAGCTGGAATTAACAACCACAACAGTAAACTGGATACGTGCTACATTTTAGGCAAGACAATTAGGCAACAAGAGTCACAAAAAAAAATTAACAACTATTCACTATCCATGTCCTGGACCGCAGCATGACCCTTAAACCTGCATGACCCACAAACTAAAAAGTACCAGAAGGCAGTATTATTTGAACCATCATTTTACTTGAACTGGACATTGACTATCCCTGTCCTGGACCACAGCATGAACCTTAAACCTGTCTGACCCACAGATTAAAAAGTGCCGGAAAAGAGAGTCATTGAACCACAATTTTAGTTGAACTGGACATTGACTATCCCTGTCCTGGACTGCAGCATGACCCATAAATCTGCATGACCCACAGATTACAAAGTGCCAGAAAAAGAAGTCTTTGAACCACCAATAATCTCAGCGGACTTGTACGACCGCCCTCTCCCTTTTTGAGGCCGGACCCGTACTGACACTACCCCATCGTCTTCCTCCTCATCCAGTGATGAAGTGCTCGCAAGCAAATTCTGCTGAAAAGACCACGTTGGATCCGCAATGTCGTCATCATCATCATCAACACAGGTGACTTCCTCGTCCTGACATTCTGCATCCAGGAGCTGTGGGCTACAAGCAACAGGCACTGCAAAACGTTGATGACCGCCCGGGATTTTTGCCGATTGACCGGCTTCCTTCTCCTCCTCTGATGGCAATTGGGCATCAAAGCAGACAAAATCATCCTTTTTGGCCTCTTGATCTGTTGAAATGCCTTCTGACCCCAACCACATTTTGTCATCAAAGAGGTCTTCAGAAAATGGATTATCCACAGTGGTGGGTACACAAGTTGACATTTGGGCTGCCTTCGCTTCATGTTGGACGGATGCTGACGATGATGATGATGACATTTGTGGCCGTGACTGGGAGGACGAGGAGGTAAGACTGCTGGATGCAGGTTGCATTAACCACTGAAGAACAGATTGGCGATGCTGTTTGTTATTGAGATTCACAGGGCCCTGACCCAGCGATGACAGGCCTGACGGTCCTGCAACAGACGATCCGCTGGCTTGCGTGTTGTCGCCAGCACTGGAAGGAGCACCTTCTCTCGTACCTCTACCTCCATGTCCTACACCCCTCTTTGCTTGCTTACCACCTGCATTTCGCTCCATGTTCAGAAAGATAAAAATTTAAAAAGGTATGGAAGAGTTTTTGACAGTCTCTTATTGAAAGACGGCAAATCACAGCTATTCTTAAATCCCTCTAATTTCCTACAGCCAACTAGGATTAGAAACAGAATTATTTCTAGCGAATACCTGTGAAATACGGTTTGGTGGATGAACCGTAAGACAAAATCAACAGTGTTCTTCCTTCAGTCCCAGGGATTTACAACTGCCCAGTAGGACTAGGAATTGATAGTTTTCAACAAACTATCATCAAGTGCGCTATCTGCGCCAAACTGAGATTCACCGAGCACAATAAAACTATTCAAAAGTTACACGGATGAGAAATTGCATTTTTTGAAGCAATGACACACAAGAACAGTTACTAGAAAATTTCTGTATCCTAATTTAAGAATAAGGTGGCTCTTTGAACAAAACTGGGCTGCACCAAAGTGAAATACAGCTATTTAAAAGTTATACGGATAAAAAAGGTGGTTTTTGCACCAATGAAATACACCAACAGTTACTAGAAAATTTCTGTATCCTAATTTAAGTACAAGGTGGCTCTTTGAACAAAACTGGACTGCACCAAAGTGAAATACAACTATTTAAAAGGCATACGGATAAGAAAAGGTGGTTTTTGCACCAATGAAAAACACCAGCAGTTACTAGAAAATTTCTGTATCCTAATTTAAGTACAAGGTGGCTCTTTGAACAAAACTGGGCTGCACTAAAGTGAAATACAGCTATTTAAAAGTTATACGGATAAGAAAAGGTGGTTTTTGCACCAATGAAATACACCAGCAGTTACTAGAAAATTTCTGTATCCTAATTTAAGTACTAGGTGGCTCTTTGAACAAAACTGGGCTGCACCAAAGTGAAATACAGCTATTTAAAAGTTATACGGATAAGAAAAGGTGGTTTTTGCACCAATGAAATACACCAACAGTTACTAGAAAATTCTGTATCCTAATGTAAGTACAAGGTGGCTCTTTGAAAAAAACTGGGCTGCACCAAAGTGAAATACAGCTATTTTAAAGTTATACGGATAAGAAAAGGTGGTTTTTGCACCAATGAAATACACCAGCAGTTACTAGAAAATTTCTGTATCCAAATTTAAGTACAAGGTGGCTCTTTGAAAAAAACTGGGATGCACAAAATAAAAGGTACAATTTCACCTCAGGTGCGAGGTGTGCTGGCCAAAAAGTGGTAAAAAAAATGCCATTTCAATGCAGAGTCTGGGCTGCACAATATACACCCTCCTTTCCAAAGCCAGCCTGTCTGTCTGTCTGTCTGTTTGCCCCCCCTCCCCTCCCCACCGTGCGGCTGTAAAGTGCTAGATGCTTCTTTAAATGTCTCTGTCTAACTTACTAAGAACTGAAATTCTCTAATCTACCTATATTCTAATGGTCACTGCTAAAAGCATAGTGGTCTGTAGGAAGAGAAGAACTGTGTCTCTGAGCTGAGCTGTATTGAGAGAGACGTAGAACACATCTTGCTCTAGTGAGAGATACTGAAACACTGATACTGAACAGGAAACGCTGTTCTATGCAAAACAAGGTCATGTGATTTTTCCAGCCAATGACAACCATACACATCACAGTCATGACGTCGCACACCCAGCTCACCCTGCTCTATGCTGTAAGCTGATTTGCTGGCCGCCAAAATGACAGGAAGCACCGAAAATGGCGTGATAGTAATAGATTATCTGCAGATTGTCACCTAAAATATCGCGTGATTGGAAATTTCCAATCAGCCTAAAAATCGTGCCGATTTCAACTTTGTCGATTATAATCGCTCATCCCTACTTAGGAGGTATGAAATGAGATTGTGGCAAAACCCCTTTAATCTGTATCCATGAAGGTGATGAATGGAAAGTCTTTTCTCCTGCAGAAAGAAATTATACCATTTGGGATCTCCTTTATCTCCAGACTGTGTAACGATTAAATAACCGGCAAGCTATATGGTCCCTCTTCTGCTCGTGGTTCAATTTCCTATTGCACTTTAAGCATATGGAGAAAAATGTGAAAGTTACCATTCTCTCCCAGACCCCTGATACCAATGGACTTTACTCCACACCTCAGCACATTATTCTCCGGGAACATTTTATTACCCCAGCTCCCATCAACATCCAACAGATTCCTTCAGGCAAGACTTTTGTAAGCCCTGTTCTTAAGAAGAGAATTGTAAAATGGGGCCGCTCTTCCAAATTAGACAGGCAGAATTTGAAAATTGATCCTTTTGATCTGTCAACACCATTTGTGGCCTAGTCTTATTCAAGATGTCATAGATTTTGCTCTCTCCCTAGAACCACTTTGTGATGGACTTTATTATGGACTTACCACCCTCCGCTAATCATTAAGGGCCACATGTATGAAACTGTTTAGGTCTAAAACTCACTCTTTTACCCATAGCAAAAAAGTGAGTTTTAGACCTAAACAGGTTCATACATGTGGCTCTTAGTCAATTGGGCGGTCACAGACTATTTATCCAACATGTTTTTTTTTTTACCACTTCCTGGTACAGTTCTCAACTTGCCCTTCACTTCATCAAGCATATACAGTAATTTGGCCTGCATGGACTTCCTCTTCATATTGTGTCCAACAGAAGGGTTCACTGTGTCTCCAAGTTTCGCCATTCACTTTGTTTCCAGCTACAGGTCAAATTGAATTTTTCTTCAGCATACCACCCTCAATTCTACAGACGAGTGGGGAGAGTAAACCAAATTCTTGGAATTGACCTTTCTTATTTTATTTCTTCTCTACAAGATAATTGGGCCGACCTTCCTAGGGCCAAATTTTCATATAACATTCTTGATTCCGACTCTGCTGATGCTTCTCAGTTCTTTGTTGTGTACGGGCAACATCCCTGCCTAACTCAGGTGTGGATGCCCAAGTCTGAGAAATTTCTTACATTTGGCAGGATACCTGACAGTCTCACCTTCTAGCATCTTCCCGCACTAAGACGCATTCTGACAAGAAGAAGATATGTCCCCCCGGTGTTTCATCCAGGAGATACCCACACGCTATTGGACAGGTGCATTCGTTTAAGGATTACCAGTATCAAATGCAGGCCACACTTTCTGTGACCCTTCACTATCTTGCTACCCATCAACCCTGTCGGTTACAAGCTTCGCCTGTCTCCATTTTGGTGAATACCGAATTCCTTCCAAATCTCTCTACTAATGCTTCTGGTCCTCAACCAGTTTTCCCAAAAGCCCGTGTTGCTTTCTACTGAAGCTGATTCTATAGATGTATATGAGGTTCAAGAGATCTTGGCAGAAAAAAAACCTCAGAGGGAAATGTTTTTTTCTTGTGAACTCAAAGGGGTTCAAGCCTGAAAAGAGGTCCTGGGAACCCGAAAAAAATGTGGATGCTCCTAACCTCATCCAGAAATTTAAGCTATCTCAGAGGAAGAGGGGGTACTGTCACGATGCGTGGCGCTTTGGATGGTGGATGAGCTTGTGTCTGAATCTCCCAAGGCTGTCAGTACTTACCTCTCACCTTTCCTGCTCCGCTCTCACCTGCTGTCTCCCATTCTCTAAAATGTAAAGGGTCAGTGCACCCTTTGGCACTGATTGGTAATTACCATACTTCCCTCTGCTCACCTTGCCAGTTTTTGATGTGTGTTTTCTTGTGTGCTGCTGTCTTCCTTGTTCTATTCCTTCTGATTACATTGGGGGGCAAAAAAATTATTTTTTCCTTATTCTGGATATTTAGTGCTGCTGAGTTCAAAAATACCATCTATTTTATTCTAGCAGCTCTAGTTTATGGGATATTGATTTCTTGATTCTACATTGTTTTTGTGATTAATATAAATATAATTGAATTTTCCCATGCATATTCATGTTTCTGTTTCCCATGCATATGTTCCTTAAATGTTCTAAAATGTGTCTTTTCTGTTTCACATGAATTTCTAACATTTTTGTATTACAATATTAAGTGACCATTACTTTCAGCAGCATGTACTGTACTTGAGAAGGTGGCAATGTTGGATCTCAAAAATGGGTGTCATTTTCAGAATATATTTATTCCGAATATGAATATTTTCAAACATACTCAAAAATGGTTCCAACTTTTAAGGCAACAAAATGAGTGTTTCTTTGTGTTATTGGCCTTTGCTTTGTACCTAACTACGTTTGCCTGTCGTCTGCCCTGATCTGTCTGTATACTGACTATGATTTAGCCTGCTCCTTTTGGTACCCTGCTGCACCCCGGCCATCACCACAAGTGGTCACATCAGGGGTAGTCACCTGGGAGTCTCCCACAGTAAAGCCCAACCTGCCTTGCGGTGGATGCTGGTGAAGAACCAGGGCTCCTTAGACTCCACTCCCTGACTGGCTCATACCATATCTTGTGCTGACCCGAAGGATCCACTGCTCTCCTTGTGACACTGCTAGAGCAAAGGAAGCATTTCCAACATGTGATGCTACCACCACCATTCTTTTTGGTGGGGATGGTGTGTTCAGGATGATATGCAGTGTTCACTTTTCTACAAACATAGCATTTGACATGTGGGCCAGAAAGTTACATTTTGGTCCCATCTGACCAAAACACTTTCCATATGCTTGCTGTGTCCCCTACATAGTTACATAGTTAGTATGGTTGAAAAAAGATATTTGTCCATCAAGTTCAACCAAGGGTGGGGAAAATGTGGGAGGAGGAAGGGAGATAAGGAGTTTAAGCCTAGTTTCCCCTACTGATGAATGCTTTGAAATCCATAAGGCAAGAACCAATCTGCTCTAAGGGTGATTTCATTTCTGATCCCAGAATAGACATCAGACTGGATCTAGAATTTGATATGGCTACATACGTATTCATATTTTTATGTTTCAAGTAGTTAGCTAAGCCTTTCTTGAAACTTGCAGCTGTTCCTGCTGTGACAAGCTCCTCAGGCAGACTATTCCACAGATTTACAGTTCTCATAGTGAAGAATGCTTTTCTCCTCTGGAGATTGAATCCTTTTTCTCCAGCAGAAGGAAATGTTGAGGGGGCTTTACATGAAATAGTTTTTCCCTATACTTTTTGTAGGGACCATTCTCCCAGTTTTCCTCCCCCTAGGACATATGATGCCAGCAGATTATTAGTACCGAGATGCAGAACTTTACATTTATCCACATTGAACCTCATTTGCCAAGTGGATGCCCAAACACTCAGTGTGTCCAGGTCTGCTTGCAATTTATGAACATCTTCCATAGATTGCACTACCCTACATAGCTTGTTGTCATCTTCATAAATTGAAACATTGCTATTACTACCCTCCACTATATCATTAATAAATACTTTAAATAAAAGAGGACCCAGTACTGAGCCTTTGGGCACACCACTCATACCCGGGAACCACTCAGAGTAGAAGTCATTTGCCACCACTCTCTGAGTACAATCTGGTAGCCAGTTTTTAATCCAATTACACACCATTATTTCTAGCCCAATGGATTTAAATTTACCCACTAAACGCTTATGAGGGACAGTGTCAAATGCCTTTGCAACACTGTATCCACACCCCGCTATCCAGACTTCTACTCACCTCTTCATAAAAACAGATCAGGTTTGTCTAGCAATTTATTATATCAATTGATGTATTAACAGTACAGGCACTACCTACATCCACACTGGGCCCACCCCCATCAGCTCTAGCACTGCACCTATTAGTACTGACAACACCTACATCTGCACTGGGCCCGCCCACATCAGCTATTTTCTCTTCGTTTGTATATACAGATCTGAAGAACCTATTTAGTAGATCTGCCTTTTAATGATCCCCAGTGACCAGCTCCCCATTACTGTTATTTAAGGGTCCTACATGCTCTGACTTTGGCTTTTGGCATTTATATGTTTAAAAAATTTCTTGGGGTTTGTCTTGCTGTCCTTGGCCACCTGTCTTTCATTTTTTATTTTAGCTGATTTGATATCTTTTCTACAAATTAAGCTCTTTGTAATTTCCAAAGGCTAATGCTGACCCCCCTGATGTATATATAGCTTATACTTATATAAACTGCAATTGGGACTTCTTATGGGTTGCTTTCAAAAACATCTTTTTTCTTGCTGCTTTTCAATTGTCCTGTCAACAGATTCTACCATCTGAGCTGTGGATCTCTACAGCTCTTCCAGAGTGACTCTGGGCCTCTTGGCTGTTTCTTTTATTAGTGTTATTCTTGTCTGGGCTGTCAGTTTAGGCGGATGACCATGTCTTGGCACTACTCCTTCCATTTACAGATGATGGATTAAACAGTGCTCCGCAAGATGTTCAGAGCTTGGGCTATGTTTTTTTTAAAACCTAGTCCTGCAATACACTTTGCCACAACTTTATCATTGAACTGTCTCTTGTGTTCCTTGCTTTCATGATGTTGTTGTCAGGAACCGGTCACGGACACACACCAAGACACAGACAAGTGAGGCCCTAACACTGGTCCCAGCCTCTGTCCCTGCCTTTTGGGGAACCCGACTCCTTAATAGGCCGGCCCCAACCAGAAGAGTAGTGACTGCACTGAGTAAAGTGCTAGACAGACAGGGACAAACAAACACAAAACAAAGAAAAGGGGCCCAGGGGCCCAAGTGGGTAACGAACGGGCACGGGGTTTCAAAAATGGAGAAAAAGGGGAAAAAAGGAGTCCAACAAGGTAATCCCAGTGGGCGCACTAAAAAATACAAGAGAAGAATAGTCGGTAGATAACGGGGTTAGATAACAAAAAGGGATAAAAAAAATGCTAGAAGGCAAAAAAACCCTCATAGCAGCAAGGGGGAAAGGGAACAGAGCCTTATATAGGAAAAAGAAACGGGGAGAACTGGGCAATGGGCAAAGGAAAAAAAAGCCAATGGAAGAAAACTGTCACTCAAGAAAGAACAGTTCAAAGGGTATATATACTTTTGCAACTTATTGTATGACCCATTTAGACGTGTGAAACTGCAAATAGGTAAAAAAAAATAGTGTCATTAATATATTTTTTTTTTTCAAATACAAAGAACTTTTTTGGAAGAAAAAATGTAGATGGTAAAACCAAAATAGCATTATAAAAAATTTAGAAAAAGGCCAAAAATTTTCAACTCGACGAAAGAGGGCATTATTTATAACAGTGCACATTAAGAAACAAAAGGGAACAACCCATAATTTGATTTTTAAGCTAAGTGCAACTATGGGCAGAGATTTCAGCCCCTGGAAAACTTTGCAAGAGGGGAAGAGTCGTATTTCCCGATCGGGATCGGGAAAGTCAAAAATGTAAGAGCCTCAAAACCCTTTTCGGGGGAAAGGGACGGACCCGGGGACTAAAAAAAAAAAAAAAACTGCATTGAGAAACCATCCTCATCAAGATTGAGAAACAAAAAAAGGAAAAAAAAAAAAAACCCCAAAAGGGGAAAAAAACCCCAACAAAAGCCCAAGGGCGCATAGAAGAGGGGGGGGGAGCAGCAAGCCTGGGGTTAGGGGTCACCACCATCCATAGGGGGAAGGGGGCCCGGGCAAAACCAGGCAATGTTTTAAAGCAAAGTTAGCGATAACGGGGAAAGGAGAAATTCACAAAATGTGAACCTCCTCCCAATTTTAAAACATTGCATCACACCCGATGATTCCTCTAAATTTTTTTCCATCGACAAAATTCTGTGTATTCTTCAAACCAATCTGTAAAAGAGGGGGGGGGGGGGGGGGGTTTTTTGACCCAGAGCCTTGGGGGTTAAAGGCCCTTTGTGCTTCAGCAGGGGAAATTATTAAAAGGGTTTTTGAGGGGTGAGGGGGAACCTGAACAAGCGAAAGGGGGAACCACCGGACATTCTTCACTTTTCGATCAATCAATTTTTGGATGTCTTAGTCCCCAAAAGGGGTGGGGAAATCCACTTCCCCCATGTTGTAACATCGGGGCCCTCTTCCCCATGGGATTTCCCGCATAATTGGAAAAACACAGGGGGGAAAAAAACGTAGGGCGAGGGACTCGTACCATCTAACAATTTTGTAATTTAACTTTTATTCTGATGGAGACAGAGGGCCTGGTCCAGTCTAGAAACCCGGGTCCACTCTTCTTCCGAGAGTTCTCTCGAGAGTTCCCTTCCCAAGTATTTGAAAATTAAGCTTTTGGGAAATGTCCACCCCCGGGCAGCGACCATAGAATTTTAGATTGCAGTGGGGGCGAATGGAAGCCGAAGACACCAGCTTTCAAAGGGAGAAGGGTTTTTCAATTTGAATAAAAGGGGCCAGGGTAGGCGGCACAGGCTGCAATTGTAAAAGGAAAACCTTGAGAGTTTGGGGCATTAAAAAAATTGTTTAAGTTTAAATATTTTTCCCCTCCCACAAAATACACCCTTAGTCCCAAACCCCTCCCCCCCCCCCAACCCCAATACCCCCCGGCCCAAGTGTTTTGGGATACCGGGGTTCCGTAGAGAGTAAGGGGCCTCCCGGTTTCAGTATAGGTGGGGAAAGGGGGGGGTATGCCCAAAAAATATTCGAACTACTTTTGAGAGATAAAGGGAAAGGGGGATTCAAGGCCCTTTTTTGGGGAGCCAAAAGGGTGGAATCCAGGGATCGCCGCTGTTTTGGGGTCCCAAATAAATCGGGCTCAATTTGGATCCAAAATTTTTTTGGGTATTTTGAAAGCTATCGAGAATTCTAAAAACCCCTGAGCCGCCAGGTTGAAACCTGAAAATTCGGGGGCCGAAAGTCCCCTTTCCCCTTTGGCCCTAAGGTGCTTGGAAACCCGGGGCGTTTTTGCGCCAACAAATGCATAATAAACCTGCAAGGGAAAAAAAAAGGGTTGGGGGGGAGTACGGGATGTCTGAAACAGGTAAAGTAAACTGGGGGGAGTTTTCCCTTTAAAAATGTTGATTTTGGCCCCTCAAAAGAAGTTTTTTTTTTTTCCCACTTGGGGAGCGGATCGTTTAAATTAAGAATAGGGGGAATTAAGACAAACATTATTAAGATCCGGGGGATGTTACACCCAAAATTTAATAAAAGGAGGCCATGAAAAAAAAAAAGTTTTTTAAGCCGATCCCTTGCTGGGGGAAAGGGGGAATCAAAGGGCCCCCTTTTGGGCCCGTTCACTTTGTGTTTTTGACAGGCCAAGGAGGTAGTACTGAGATGGGGGAGGGGGGTGTGGGTTAGTGACATATAGGAGCAGGGCATCCCCCAAAAGTGAAATTTTTCCCCCAAAATTGCCACATTGATCCCCTAACGGCGCAATTTATGCGGATTTTCCCGGAGAATGCTCCTAACAGGCATTAAAAAAAGGGGGATAGAGGACCCCCCTGCCTGTACCATTTCGTATAGGAAATGACTAGAAACAATCCGTTGACCCAAATTTTTTCTTGTGGGCGATGATATAGGCGAAGATCTTCTCTGAAGGATGGGGCCCTTTTCCCCTTTAAATGAGAGCCCCCGAGAGGAAGGACCAATAAAACCGGTCAAAAACCCCCTTTGCCTTTAGAGAGACAGATACAGGGGTTCCAGACCTAGGCGTGGTTAATTAATGTGAATGTTTTTTTGGTATTTGTCTCTCGCTTTCCGCCGGGGTGAACCCACTGTCTAAGTGATGTGGTGGTTAAGGAGGGGGTTCAATCGAGGGGAAACAACTTTGCGAGATTTTTTTTATCGTATTTTAATAGGGAAATTTGGGGGGTGCTTTTACACGGGCCGGGTCCCCCTCTTTAGGGAAACTTTGTGTGGGGTCTGGGAATTGGGGCAAAAGGAGAGGTTTTAAAACTAATTAAAGCTAAGCAAATGGGGGGCAGCTCATCTGCAAAAACCTTTTTAAATTTGGCTAAAACCCGTCCGGCCTGGGGCCCTTCCCCTTTTGGAATGAGGCAATCGCCGTTGGGGCCCTCGGAGAAAAGGATCCCTAGGGGGTAAAAAACTTTTAGAGGTCAAGGGGTGAGTGTGTTGTTTGGTATTCCTGTAGTTTGCAGGTTTCATATCAAACGTGAGCCGCCCCGGGAGGGGTTTTTTGTTTGGGTAAAATCCCCTGGAAAGCTGTTAAATATCCCCTGAAGTGCACCCTTTCCCCGTTCGTTTTTTTAAACGGGGCACAAAAAAAGGACTCTCCTTCCCTCAGGCTCTAGTTGATTCTGCCTGGTTTATTGCTCCACTCGTAAAAACCCGCCTCTCGCACCTGTCGAAAGCGCTTGTGTTTACGCTCCATAAGCGCTAGGACCGAGTGGCGCAGCCTGAGCAAACTTCTCAGATCGGATTCGGACCCTGAGGCCTTATGGGCAGATTCTGCAGAGTGCAGCTCAGCTAACAGTGCACGAAGTTTACTCGCAGCCTCGCGCTTCAGCCGCGCTCCATGTTTTATCAGTACTCCACGCATGACACATTTCAATGCCTCCCATCAGACCTGGGGGGTTGTAGGGTCACCCCTATGGTGATCTTGGAAGTCGGAGATGGTAACTTGGAGCTCTTTCATGCAGCGTGCGTCCTGCAGGAGGGACTCGTTGAGTTTCCAGGCAAAGGGGGGGCGCTTGAAATGCGGCAGGTCGAGATCACAGTGCACTGGGGAGTGATCAGAGTGGAGCATGACATCTATCTCTGTATTTACTACAGAGGGTAGTAGGGAGTGTTGAGTAAAGATGTAGTCGATGCGACCGTACAACTGGTGTGGGTTCGAGAAAAAGGTGTAGTCCCTTTCTCCAGGGTGCATAATGCGCCAAACGTCTGATAGCTGCATGTCGTCCAATAAACTCTTCAGCCTGTTAAGTGTACGATGGGGGACCGAAGACCGTCCATTTGACGTATCAAGGACGGGCTCTAAGGCCAAGTTAAAATCGCCACAGAGGACTATTTGGCCTTGGGTAAAGCACGTTAGCTCATCCAGCATCCTGATGAGAAAGGAGATTTGGCCCTTATTAGGAACGTAAATATTTGCGATGGTGTACAAGTGACCCTGAAAGTTGCATTTTAGGAAGACTGCTCTAGCATCACTATCCATATAAGTGTCAAGGACCTGCATTGGGAGGGATTTATGGATGAGAATGGCCACTCCTTTAGTTTTCTGATCAGTGTTACCACTATGGTACCAGGCAGGGTAATATTTGTTTTGAAGAAGCCGCTCCTGAGCTTTTAACAAGTGTGTCTCTTGAAGACATATGATATGAGATTTCAGCCTATGCAGATGATAAAAGAGTTTTGACCGCTTTTCTGGCAAGTTTAGCCCCTTGACATTTAGGGACGTAACCCTCAGACTGTGCACCATAGCAAAGCAGTGCACAAGTGGGAGCTCCTAGAGGATATCGACGAAACGTGGAGGTACCGACCCCGACTGGCTAAGGGGGGATGGAGGACAAAGGGGAGGTGACAGAACAAAAGAAGCCAACAAGGCCTTCTGAACAAAAAAAAAAAAGCAAAATACAGGAAGCAAACCGAAATGCAGCCTAAGTGCTGCAGCAGACCAACACTGTGAGCTGGCCAGAAATGAGCCAGATGGCACTCGGGGGTTGACCTGCACCACCTGCAGGGGTGTCTTCCACCGGGTAAAGAAAGGAAAAGAAAAAGGGGAAACTCCAGCAGAGGAGCTCCCGGTGGCAGGAATGTTCACCTGAAAAGCAATGTATGTTAGTTACAGCAAGAACGGAATATGAAGAAACAGTGACAGTGCTATCATCAAATAACAACATGGAAGAATATGACATGTAAAGTAGAAAGCCTAGTACATTGGTTGACCCAGTAGAGAGAAGAAAGGAAGGGAAAACACAAGGCATGGAAAAGCAATCCAATCACGGCTAAGGATCTTACACGTCCCCTAATACAGTTCAGTTCAGCGCAGAGGTCCAGCGGAATCAGCGGAGCCACCCGGGTCTTTTCTTCGACGACTAAAGCGCTGGGCTTTCGGTGGTGTCGAAGAGGGAGGCCGGCGAGTCAGCCGTTGTTTGGTGGGAAGCGGCCCAGAGGAGATCGGGTCAGTTGCGGTCTGCCAGTCAGGAAGATCCATAGGTGATATGTCCAGGGCAGAAAGGAAAGCCGGGAGATCTGCCAAGGATCGGAAGGAAACCGTAGAGTCACCATGCTTCACTTGCAGGGCAAATGGAAAGCCCCAGCGATATTGGATGTTTCTTTCTTGGAGAACAGTGAGCAGGGGCTTGAGGGCAGACCTCATTCTAAGGGTTCGCCGGGACAGGTCTGGAAAGAGCCTAATTAGGGTGCCCTCATAGCGAATAGTTCCCATGAGACGTGCTTTCCTCAGGATTTCCTCTTTAAGGGTATAGTGGTGGACCCTGCAAATGACGTCTCTCGGGTTGGAGGGGTCTTGGCTTGGAGGGCGGAGTGCCCTATGGGCTCAGTCGAATTCTATGAAGCTGCCATCGGGTCTGCCTAATATATAGTTGAACGTTTTGGTAAGGACCGGTATCAGCTCCGAGGTGCGTACAGTTTCTGGAAGGCCCCGGAGCCTGATGTTGTTGCGGCGATTGCGATTCTCAAGGTCGTCAAGTTGGGATGCTAAATGGTTATGGCATTCAATCTGGTCAGCCACTGCTGATTGGAGACATGTTATTGCATTAGAGGCCAAGTCCTGCGTCTTCTCAAGCTGCTGACATTTCTGCTGCAAGTCCCCTACGGCTGCCTGAACCGGTTGTAGGTCCTGGTGCCAAGCCTGCCTGAGATCTCGGCTCAGGTGTTGAAGATCCAATTTAGATGGAAGAAGAGATAGCAAGGCTTGCAACTCTGGATGTGAAGAGAGGGCCTGGAGAGCTACATCAGCAGAGAGTAAGACTGAAGGTGAGGTTCCACCAGTTTGCTGGGAAGCGAGTATGTCCTGTGTCTGCAGGGGGGGAACTTCATGTCCGTGGCTGGGGCTGCCAACCCATGTTGGGGATCCCGGGTTAGAGGACCAGGTTGCCCCTTGCACAGAGGGGAGCCGTTTGATGCCCGATCGATCTCTGGATTTTTCGTCTGGAGCCAGGCACTGGGTAATGGTGTTTAGTAACCCCTCCCGGGAGGGTCCCGAGTTAGTGGAGGGAACAACTGCTGTGGGGATCGCAGCTGACTGAGGCACAGTAGCCACAGGGAGCGATGAACGCTGTTTTAATTGCAAAGGGGCGGCATCTGCTCTGGAATGAGGCATGGCAGGGCTGACCGAGTCCTGGGATGAGTCCCATGCCCCCACCAAGTGGATCGGCTGGTGCAAAACTTCATATTGGGGGTGGATGGTAGCGGTTGTGGTAAGGAGCTGTCTGCCTCCCCCAGGGTTCTGAGAGTAAGCACCTAAAAATGAGTTCCGAGGAGGGGGGGCAGTTTGTAGCCTGTTAATTCTTGGTGTCTCCTGCATGGGTTCAGTGTGGGACACAGGGTCCGACATGGTGTAACAGTCCCCAAAAGAGTTCTCTGCCGCCCAGTTTACAGAGCCATCCATATTGGGATCCGGGCTCGCAGCCAGGATAGTCTGGTCCAAGTGTCCCTCTGGCACCACAGACCCCTGTCTCTGTATGGGGTTTATTTTGGGTAGCTGAGGGGCTGTAGCATGTTTAGATTGGGGCACAGGACTTCCCCCCGATGGTGAATGGGTCTCCTGAGTGAGGTTCCCCAGGAGCTGTAATGGCGCCTGGTGCTCCTCGTGGCTGCGCAAGATGGCGGGCATAGGCTGCGGACCCCGCAGGTTAGGCTGCCCCGGCTGCGCGGTCCCTCTCTCAGATGGAGGAGGGAGACCCGGCGAGGACACTGTCTCTAGGGATCGGGGGCAGAGATTCTGTGGTGGTATAGCGCGGAGGCGCGGGGAAGTCCCGCAGTACCTTAGCCGCCAGCGGAGGATCTCCTTCTAGTCCCGGGCGCTCTGACTGCTCGGGGAACACAGCTTGCGACTCTGCAGCATCGTGGGGAGTTCCGTCAGGCTCCGGATCGGTCAGAAGACCTTGCTGCCAGGAAACAGGTGAGCCGTTAGTGTGGTTCGGGCTGCGTGCTGCGCTGCGGATCCTCACCGGGGAGACGGGGATGGGAGAAGATGGCGCGGAGGCTGGAGAGCCGAGCGGAGCTGAGTCTTCCCCTTCCAAGGGCGCAAAAAAGTTTGAAATAGGGATTTCTCCCAGGGAGGCAGCTTTAGATAGCTTGGCGGTCCTTCTCCCTCTTCTGGGACCCATTTCTTGGTCACTCTTCTCAATTTATGCTGTGTCCTGCCAGGAGCTCGGTCTGCATGCGTCCGGTCGTCTCACATGGCAGGCCACACCCCGTCATTAATATTTTACTCCTTGTAAAAGCAGTAATTTAGACTTGTAATTTACACTTTCCGCTGTTTTACCATTTATATGAACCATTGTCACACCATTCACATGGTCTGTTTTACCAATTACATTGGCTGCTTTTTGGACCATTTACATGAACTGTTGTCATACTATTCACATGGTCTACTGTTGTACCAATTGCATTGGCTGTTTTTGGACTATTTCCATGGACTGTTGTCATGCCATTTTCATGGACTGTTGTCATACCTGTAACGGTCTGTGGAAGTGGATCCGCTTGACCACCGCAAGCGATGGCGTAAGCCACGCCAGGGAGCGGAATCTAAGTAGGTCCGGTTTTCACCAGAGCCTTCCGCAAAGCGGGATGGACTTGCTGCAGCAGATTGCTACCAGGTTGCTGCCCCTGACGTGACTTGCTCACGGTGGCGGCCGAGGTGTTGTGTGGTACAGAATCGTGAAGCAGGCTCATAGTCGGGGACAGGCAGAAGGTCAAGAAAGGCGGCAATGGTTCGTAGTCAGGGACAGGCAGAAGGTCAGGACAGGTGGCTTTGGTTCGTGGTCAAGGGACGGAAGCAGAAGATACGGTACACAGTAGACAACAAGATACATGGGAACACTTCCCTCTAAAGGGCACAGCACTATCGATTGGGCAAAGAATTTGGGAAAGGGGGAAAGGTCTTAAATAGATCAGCGCCCGATGAAAACCAATCTCGGCGGCTGTCCCTTTAAGCCTGACTGCATTTACCCCGGGGCCACAACTAGGGGGCGAGAGCGCGCACGGCCGGCAACAGGGGTGCGCGCACGGCCGGGAACAGGAGCATGGCAGGGTAAGTGCCGGGGCGGGGCTGCGGCGTCGCCCGCAGCGGGAGATGCCGCAGGGGTGCGAATGCGCCCACGACCCGATACGGGGGTCGCGGGAAATCCGAATATACCATTTACATACGTTGTTGTCATACCATTCACATGGTCTGTTGATGTACCAATTATTTTGGCTGTTTTTGGACCATTTATATACACTGTTGTACCTTTCATGTGGTCTATTGATTTACTTATTAGATTGGATGTTTTTGTGTCTTTTATGTCAACTGTTGTCATGCTATTCACATGGTCTATTGCTGTACCACTTACATTGGCTGTTTTTTAACTATTTACATGGACGGTGCTCACATGGTGGTTAAACACAAAACTTAATCTGCTTTATAAGTCCCCTGAAATGTGCACATCACAAGCATTCATCCCCTCAAGGTTAGGGAAAATACATATATTTCTTGTTAAACTACAGTGAACAAAATATTTTTTGAGGTCCTCTTTTATGTCATAGATGTGACTGTTATCAAATCATATTCAATACCTACCATAACTTAAACCTATTTAAGCTAATCACTGTGGCTGTCTAGCCAAAATTTTGTGAGGGAAGAATGACGATATGTTCCTCATTTATATGTTTTCATCTGTCTACTTTTTCAAGCTAGTCCGACTAGTCTGACTACGTCCTGATGATCAGTTTCTGGCTTTATTAAAAAGATGTCACAGCACAGTAAGCTTCATGAGAATACAAAGGTAAATTTGCTGACACTGATTGCTTAAATCCAGTTTATCCACTTTTGACACAAGGTAAAATGATGCTACTTAATAGCTTTACATCTTAAAGGTTTTCATTGGGAGCAAGACAAGCCTCATCATACCATCAGTGCGCAGTAAACCTGATATCTAAAATAAATTAATTTCTTAGCATTAGTAATTCTGGCCTTTGGTGAATAAGTACATAAATGTGTATGCAATATGTTTTATATATTTTTATTTTAATCTATAAAAACTGTTGTGAAAACTTGGAAACTTGGGGAGACATGTATGAAAGAAGGAGCTGCGAATTGAATTATTGCATCTCGTTTTCTGTGTATAATGCACCTGAATGTATGAAAGTGTTTTTTGTGAAACAGCGTCTAAAGTTCATCGTCTGTGTGTTTGGCACATTACAGAACTTTAGCACATTAGTAATGCGACAAACATGTGTAAAGGCTATAGATAGTCTGAAAATAAAAGAAAAATCATTAGAGTAGCATGTCAGTGAATAGAAACTATGGTATTGATCTTGCGTGGTGGAACACAGCTCCCAACAATACCTGTGCTGTGCTGGCTCTTGCTATAGGTAGTTTAAAGGGTGAGAGCAGCAAAAATAAATTTTCAAATTTAATATACCATATATACTCGAGTATATGCCGAGTTTTTCAGCACAAAAAATGTGCTGAAAAATCCGTCCCGGCTTATAATCGAGTCAATGTCAGCACTTGGGCGCTGCGATGGCCCGTGCGCCGACAGGGACGCTTCAGTTATATGCGACTCCTCAGGGAGCGCATATAACTGAAGGCCGAGTCAGCTGACAGCGTCCGGGCACTGCAGTGGACCAGGCGCTGTCAGCTATCTCTTCCCCTATTTGCGACTCCTCGGGAACGCACACAGGTGAAGAGATACCCCTGCGGAGCAGAGAGCGAGCGCTCCGTGCCCCGCAGTGGACTCTGGGTGGCTGCAGACTCGCGGCCGTCCGGAGTTTCCGGCACAGGCAGCGTGTGTCATCATGCTGTGTGCGCGGCCTGATGACATCACCCGCCTGTGCAGAGAAGACCGAGGAGAGCGCCCGGAGACGACACGGAGATTTGAGGTAAGTGCTTGTTTTTTGTTTTAAAACCCTGCATATACCTGCCTATACCCTGCCTCGGGGACCTATACCCTGCCTTGGGGGACCTATACCTACCTGCCTATACCCTGCCTATGAAGACCTATAGCCTTCCAAGGGGGACCTATACCTGCCTATACCCCGCATATACCCTGCCTAGGGGACCTATACCTGCCTCTAGCCTGCCTAGGGGGACCTATACCTTGTAACGTTTACTAGCTGCAAAGCCAGAAACGTCCTGGTACAGGGAAATCCCACGGGGCCCACCACGGCAAGATGTAATACCCCATGGTACCGAAGTGCAGGGCGGGATGGCTGACACTGAGACTGATAAACAATGCGCAGCGTAAACAATGACAGATTTTTTCCAGACAGGTGACAGAATAATATTCAGCAGCCGGAGACGGGCAGGGAGAAACTGGAGCAACACGTCAGAAGACAGCAGAAAACGGGTTTCCTGGACAGCGAAAGGTAATGCAGACTTTTCACCCAGAAGCACTGGAACCCGGGGGTTAACCTAGCAGGAGCTCACACAGAGGTCTAGCTCTAAGGATGAACACCAACAAACTGACGCTGAGTGCAGGGAGGAAGTTCCTTATGAAGGCTGAGGTCACAGGTCACAGGCAGGAAGCAGACACTGTATCTATAAATGTCCTCAGGCTGGCGCGCCCTATGGGGTGTACACACGCTGGGGAAGCCACAGAGGAGGGACACACTTGGAAGCGGGACCAGGGGGGTAGCGCTAGCAACAGAACAGGGACAAAACGTACTGACTCTGCCGCTGTAAGCCTCGCACAGGGAGCCACAGCGGACCCAGACACAGGGGCGCGGACACGGCCGCGGTCCAAGGCACGGGCCGCGGCGCGATCCGTGACATACCTGTCTATACCCTGCCTATGGGGGTAATTACTTGCCCATAGTCTGCCTAGGGGGACATATAGCTGCCTATACCAGCCTATGGGGGATATTAAACTGCCTATACATGCCTATAACCTGCTATGGACATAAACTGCCCTATAACCAGCTTATTATCTGCCTATGAGGGGACATTAAACTGCCTATACCTCTGCCTAGAGGGGACATTAACTGGCTATTATTACCAGCCTAAATCTGCCTATGGGGACATTAAGACTGCCTATCCCACCTATTCTGCCTATGGTGGACATTAAACTCCTACTACCAGCCATAGCTGCCTATGGGGGTACATTAAACTGCTAACCGTGCCTATGGGAACATTAAACTGCCATATACATGCCTATATCTGCCTATTGGGGAACACTTAAACTGCCTATTAATTTTAATGAAAATCGATTTTTATTTTAAAATTCACCAGAACCGTTGCAATTTATCAACCCTAGGCTTATACTCGAGTCATTAAGGCTTTCCCGGTTTTTTTGTGTCAAAAGTATGTGCCTGCGGCTATCAGACTTGGTCGCTATATACTCGAGTATATACTATTAAAATAAAAAATCAGAACACCAACGTGGTTATTTTAATGTAAAATTATTTCATTTATTAATTTTAAATACATTTTATAGTAGATATTTTAGAGTTTTAAGAATTAGAGCTATTTATAATATTTTAACAATTTAATAGAAAAAATTTTGTATTACATTTTAATAATTTATTTATTATATAGTTTGGACAATTATCATTAAGTACTTTTATTATTGTAACTGGATTAAGTTCGAAAAAAATGACTTTATTTTGCCCCTAATAGCAAATCTAGCTGCACTTCGGCTCCTCTATAGGCCTCAACAGATCACATTGAAATAGTCGGCCTTTTCAAGCAGTAAAGCAGCCTAGTTTTCTGCCAAATCACATTCATAAGTATGTCTAATATTACAAGTGTAGTGCGACACTAACACGCCCCCGCAGTAACGCACCCCACATGTTATGCATTAATAAGGTCATCTATATGAACAAGGCAATACACTAGCGTGGAAATCCCTAAAAAAGCATTTATGCTACTATCAGACATGAAAAAACTTTGACAGACGCATCGATTCACATATTTTATCAAAAGATTTTTAATCTGCCCACTGAATTCAACTGATCTCAAAATCGGGCAGTCGCTATCCTATCTTACCTCTCAATCGACCAATCAGGCCTCTCGCTGGATAAAACCGACCTCCATTATTCAGAGAGAAAAAATAAAAAACACCCAACGCATGCACTGCCCTTCTTAAATGACAGCCTTGAGAGAGTGGGGCGAGGGATCAGAAACCCAAAATGAACTACCCCTTCCTGTCCCATATAGGTAAAAATCAACGGACACCAATATAACGTAATGTCTTTATTCTGCACACAAAAACTCTCTGAAAAAACTATGCAAACCTGGGGCCACGGGCAAGCGCGCACATCCTTAGATTAAACATGCCGCACAACACGGACCGCCGCCACGGCACGATTTCAGCAAAAGGGCAATACCACATACGAGGAAATCCCTTAAGAGAAGCATATATGTCTATCTATCATACATGAAAAAAACTTTTGAGACTCTCGTTCACATATTTTTGATCAAAAATGTTTTAATCTGCACCACACTGTCAACGTGTCCTCAAAATCGTGCAGTCCTATCCTATCTTTACCTCTCAATCGACCAACACCGCCTCAGCTGTCAAAAACCGACCTCCTAATGTCAGATAGTAAAAAATAAAAAACCCGCATCCCTTGCAAGCTGCCCTCGTATGACAGCCTGTGAGAGTGGGCGGGACAGGAAACCCAAAATGGTAAGCACTCCATCCTTACCCGATATAGGTTTTTAAAATCAAAGTACACCAAGTATAACAGTATGTTTCTGCGACACAAAAACATTCTAAAAAACGTATGCAAAACTGATGTGCCACTGGCAGGGGTCTGCGCACACATGAAATTTACCATGTACACACAACAACCGCCGCCATCGCAGACATTACCAGCAAAAAAGGGCAAATACACTACTGTAAATCCCCAAAAGAAGCATTTTATGCATCTAACATACATGAAAAAACTTTGTGAACTCCGGTTTCACATAATTTGATCAAAAAGATTGTTTAAGCTGCCCACGGACATTTCAACTTGAATCTCAAAATCGGGCAGTCCTATCCTACTTTTACACTCATCAATCGACCAATCAGGCCTCATCGCTGGTCAACCGACCTGCCATTAATCAGAGAGAAAAATAAAAAACAACCCAACCTGCAAGCAGCCCTTCTTATGACAGCCTTGAGAGTGCGGGGACAGAAACCCAAAAGGGAAGCACACCTTCCTTCCATATAGGTTAAAATCAGTACACCACAAAGTTAATACGATGTTTCTTGCACAAAAAAAACATCTCTGAAAAAACGTATGCAAACCTGTAGCCACTGGCAGGCTTGCGCACACATTTAATAATACATGTACAGCACCACAGACCCTCCGCCAGCGGCACTTTTCTGCAAAAAGGCAATACATCGTATCGATGACACCTGATTTTACTACAATATATCACCTCATGCTGTAACAGGCAACAAAGATTGAATAAGTCAATTGTCCGTTCATTAAGACGATTATGTGCCGAACGCATATTAAGCATAATAGGCAAGAAAATCCGCCTTGGATATCCTGCGATCATTCTTCTTTGTCGGAATTCCACAGTAGCCGTTCATCTCAAACAGCATTTTTGGTTTTCGATTTCACATTATTAAAGACGTGTTTGAGTCCATTTTAGGTCACACCTTACAAAAGACATTTAAAACACGAACTAAAAGCTAACAACCAGGAATTGCTGAGAAAAGCGCTGTTTTTGGCGCTGCTGCTTTTAAGTGCTGAAATATGTCATATGAACCTAACCTTACACTTGCCCTTTATAGTCCAGGTTTACATGTTTCTGAGAAAGCCATAGTTTTATATTAAAATAAACACATAAAACCATTTGGGGGGTAGAAAACAAAGTACCAATAAAGCTACACTTTGCCGCCCAGAAAAACATCTCGTCTATATATCCGGTTCCTAACCAGAAAAATAAAAAAAAAGTTATTGGTTGCATGAAATGGCGATGCAATACAATATTTTTATTTCTTACAATTAGTAAAACGCAATAAACACCAATAAATTGTGATCCCTGGAATTGTACTGACCACATATTAGAAGATAAGATTTTAATTTATTACCACATGGTAACGACAGTATAAACAAAACCAAAAACAATGTCAAGAGGCATTTTTTTTTCTATTATAACCACGCACAAAGAATTTTATAATGAGTGCCATAAAATGTGCACAAAAACTTAATTAGTTCCGCAAAAAAGTAAGTCCTCACACAGATATGTCAATAGAGAAATAAAACAGTTATGGCTCTTGTAAGTGGGACTGAAACAGAAAATGTTACCAAAAATTATTGCAGCAATATTTCCTTCCCACCACAGAACTTTTTAATTTTCCACCTCCATAACCATATGAAGGCTTGTTTTTTTGCAGGATAAGATGCTCCTTCTTAAATTATGAGTCTCATGGTTTCCACTGTGGGTAAAAAATGGACTTATAATGGTGAAATTCTGGCAAATACCAAAGTGAATAATGTTTTTGTTATGTTTTATTTTTTAAATAAAATATATTTAAATTTGCTTTTTTGCATGATTTTCTGAACAAATAATTAGTTTCTTCATCTACAGACCTGAGTGAGGCATTGGAAATTTGTTTTTTTATGGGATAAATAATGTATGAAAACTGACATGTATGAAAACTGTCTGGGTCTAAAACTCTCTCTTTGTGCTCATCACAACCAATCATAGCTCCCTTTTCATTTTTTCCAAGAACACTATATGAAATTAAAATGGGGAGCTACTGTGATTGTTGCTATGGACAGCAAAGTGAGTTATAGACCCAGACATTTTCATACATGTCTGGTAAGGGTTATCAGGTTGGTATCAGTTTTAATGTTAATAATTCTTAAATGGGTTTTTATCATTACAAAGATCATGTCTCCAGATAATGGGACAAGACAAAATAAGCACTTTTGTAAATTGTTACATTACTGTCTGTCACTATAGTTTACAGATATAGACTTCTCTGATAAATCTGTGTTCTATTCTGCAGTTGCAGTTGGGAAAGCGCCCCCTCTGAACGTTTTCCTGCAACCCTAGACACGCCCCCCTGCACTGTGAATGCTGGCTGAAATTCATTCACCAGTGGATACGCCCCTAGACAGAAACCCACTTCGGTCACTGCCCCCTGCACTGTGATTGGCTCGCCTGCACACTCATGTTTACTCCCCTTCCTGACTGTTAAAATCGATAGTGAAACCAAGTCTGCTGGCTCTATGTACTCTCCACTCTAGGTATGGATCTGGGCAATGACAGGCCTGGTTTAAAACCTTTTCCTTATGAACCGGTCCATCATCTGTATGATAAACATAAGATTCATCAACACTGTGGTCTGTAAAAGCTGCTATTGTAGGGCAGTGGCTTTAGTAGTACCTCTGCAAACAAGGTTAGAAAGTGCCATCAAGGCCCCTCATAGCATTTTGTTTTGTCTTTATAAATTGGTACACATATGTAAATATATAAAATTATATTGAGACAGACTTTATATTTTAGTCTATACACACATAGATGCAAAGCTCCCCTATAGAGTGTCCCATACTCGCAGTAGTCACACTAAGCACTTTCCAACTATATGTGAGTTACAATGCATATACCTGGGTATGGAGACATATCTATAGGGGACTATGTATGTGTATATATAATCATATAAAAGAGAGATTACATATCAAATGTTATAGGTCACTCTACTTATGAGAGTAGATTTTAGGGGAATGGAAAACTCTGTAGGGACTAGACTCCAAACCCCTTTCCATGTGTAAAAAGCATGCTCTACCACTGCACCACCCATCCCAAGTCAGTAACAGTTGAAGCAGGGTCTTCTCTCAAAGCAGAGTGCTTCTCCCCCCCCCAAATGTTTATCACTCACAAGCACTGCACCTAGCAACAGAAATCTTTACTCTGAACGCTGACATTTTCCTTGTAGTTGATAAAGATCCTCTCCTGTTTCAGTACAATATGGGTGACACCACTAGAACAAAGTTAAAGCTCAGGCTTTCAGTGTCTTTGTGTTAAACTAAGAATATATAGGTGCATGCTCAGCTTGTGAGCCCAGAGTTGCAACATAAGCATGCAGGAGGCTACAAGGCTGTTATACTCCAGACAACCTTCTGCAGCCCCTGCTTCAAACAAAATGATGATGTCACAGTTCTTCAACATAGTACGAACACCCTCTAGGGAGAGACACCCTGTTGACAGTAGAGACTTGCCCCTGATTTCAAACCAAACTTAAGAAAATTAGGCTGAACAGCCCGAACAGCTCAAACGATAAAACTCCTTTAACATATTCTCAAAACAATGACAATGCTGCACAGAGACAAAAATAATGGATAGGCTGGATCCACACATATTTTACCTCTGGAAACATACACAGTGTAATCTGAAGCAGGAGCAGTGACACTTTGGGATTTTCTGCCGCATATTCCACTTCTTTCATTCAGGTGGATTTTAACCCCTTAACGACCTTATACGTATACATACGTCATAGTCGTTTTAGGGTGTTCACACGCGACCTGACTTTATGGAGAAAGCCTCTAGATCCGCCAAACTCTAAAGCAGAATTTCACGCGATCGCGCGGGTGTCAGCGGTATATTAGCAGCTGACATCCCGCAGCATCGCCCCGACCCCGGATCGCTCGAGGGGAGGGGCGGTGTAACCCCTTAATTATCGCGACGATCGTGTCCGGCAATAACTAAGGAGACACAGGAGGAGATCGCTCCTCCTTCTCTCTGTCGGCGGCACAGCGCCGGACAATCGGGAATCTCGTCACTCCTGCCCTCTGACAGACACAACGGAAGAGCAGAGAATGCCTTCCGGTTTCTAGTACGGCACGATGCCCCGGTTCGTGCCAGTGCATGTCCCAGCAATCGTGCTGATAGTTGTCATAGGACCATCATATCAACAAGCCTATGCACTGATTCCTATTGAATGAGAGATCTAAAATCTCTTCCAATCAAATCCCCTACGGGTAAAAAGTAAAATAAAATGTGACAAAAAGTTGAAAAAAATTAAACAAAAGTGAAAAACAAGTGAAAAACAAACACGAAAAATAAAATAAAAATACACACCGCCCTTTTCCTCCCCTATTACACAAACGCAATCGCCCCCAAAAAAAAGAATCAAAATTAATTAAAGTACCCATATTGGTATCGCCTGCGTGTGAGAACGACCTCCCAATAAATCTGTCCATTTAATTAACCCTTCGTGAACGCCGTTTAAAAAAAAAAAAAAAAACAAACACAGAATTAAGATTAAGTTCATCCCCACACATAAAGAGGAATAAAAAGTCGGATCACATAACGCCCTAAAACGCCAAAGTATTACCAATTAAAACCACAGTTCATCCCGCAAAAAAACATCCTTTATACAAGTCTCTGTATATGGAAAAATAAAAAATGTAAAGCTCTCAGAGAAAGACTGCAATAAAAAATGTTTTCACACTAAAAACATACTTTTCTTTTTTTTTAAAGTGCTTCAACTAAAAAACTATATAAATAGGTATCGCATAATCGAGCTGACCCCAAATATAAACTAACTTATCACGGATACTGCACGGTGGAGCCCTGTTAAAAATAAAAAAATAAAAAATACACACTAGATTGCAGTATTATCTTCACCCTGCCTCCAAAAAATGAGGATATTAAAAAGCGTTCAAAAAGCCTAGTCCCCCCCAAAAAATGACACAAATAAACAATTCCCACTTCATCTCGCAAAAAAAAAGTTCGCCTACACAGCTCCAGAAGCCACAGAAAAAAAGTTAAAAGGTTATGGGGCCTCAACAAATGGCGATGCAAAACGTATTTTCACTGGATGGCATAAAAGTGTTTTTATTGTATAAAAAGCATAAAACATAAAAAAATATACAAATTGGGTATCGGTGTAATCGTATTGACCTGCTGAGTAACGCTACCAAGCATATATACCGTAACAGTGACCGCTGTACAAAATAAAAGTAAAAAACACTACCAAGATTGCTGATTTTTTTCAAGAACATCTCAGAAAAACCTTAATAAAAAGTGAACAACATCATATGCACCCCATAATGGATACCAATAACAACTTCAACTCATCCCGCAAGAAAACAACCCAAACAACAGCTCTGCACGACAGCAAAAATAAAAAAGTTATGGCTGTCAAATAGGAACAACATAAAAACAGCAATTTGTTATAGACTGAATTTCTACTGTGTAAAAGTTAAGAAAAACAGAAAAACAATATAAATCTATAACTATTGTATTGTTCCGACCCTCCATAGTAAAGTTATCAACACAATCATTATATCATACTGCACGGCGAATGCTGTAAAATTGAAACTCAAAAAAACACTGACCGAACAGCGATTTGTCCCCCCATTTTGTCATTGCCCTAGTGCCGGAAAAAAAAAACTATGAACACCTGTGCAATTAAGTCTATACAAAATTCCATACACCCCTAATCGATGAGATCACTGATGAGATGTTGAATACCAAAATGGCACTTCCTGGACAGGTTCGCCTGTTCTCCTACTTTATGAGGGCTTTTTCAAATGCGACATGGCCCCACCAAAATCTGCGTACCAAAGCCAAATACGCTCCCCTCCTTATACTACCCTGCAAAATGCGCCCAAACAGCAGTTTACACCGCCACATGTATTTTTTGCCGAGACTTGAAGAATTGCTTAACAAAGAGTTTTTGGGTTCTTTTTTCCAGATTCCTTGTAATGATAAACATTTTTAACTAAAATTGCAGGATTATTGAAAAAATACACTGTGTTTTTAATTTTCACATCCTTATGCTAAAAAGAAATTTTAGAATCAACTGTGGGTCTATATACTCAATGCACCCTTGGATATATCATTAAGTGTGTAGTTCCAATATGCATCTAATTAGGTGTTTATTAAGATATTACACCTTCAGAGTCCCCCAAACCAGAAATGCCGCCAAAATAAAATTCGTATTGAAAAATAGACCCCAGAGTATAGTAGGTTTGCTCCTCCTATTCTGGGGCGTATGGGTAGAGCCAAATAATCACCAAGGGCCACATATGATATCTCGAAAAACGCAGACCCTGGGAATTGATATGAAGGTTGCATTTACCTAGTCTAGCATATACGTATTCCATGAAGAATAGGGATAAATATTGAAATCAGGCAAAAAAAGTGAAATTTTGAAATTTCTCCTCCACTTTGCTTTAATTTGTGAAATATCTAAAGGTTATCAAACTTCCCTAAATATGTTGTAAATAACTTTTAAGGGGTCAATTCCCTCAATGGCATCACTTATAATGGGGGTATCTAACATGCAGCCCCTTCAAAGACCACGTCAGAACTGAGTGTCCGCTAAAAAAATGTAATATTGCAAAATGTTTCTTGAAATGTGAAAATTTACTACGAAATCTATCGAAGCCCTCTAGATGTCGTAGAAAAAAAAAAATACATTAATAAAAAAATTATGCCAACTAAAGTGGACATATGGGTAATGCGAAGTTATAAACTATTTTTGGTGATTAATATCTATCTGCACGCAGCAATTTTGCAACTTTCAAAATCGTCAAATTTTTCCAAATTTTTCATGACATTTTGATATTGTTCAACAAAAAAACAAGGATTTATGTATAAATATCTTTACTTTACTAAACTTAAAAGCACAATGTGTCACGAGAAAAAAATCTCCTAATCACATGAATAGAAAAAGTGTCAAAAATTTATTCTCATATAAAATTGACACGATCAAATTTCAAAAATAGGCTTGTCAGAAGGTCAAACAAGGCTGGTCCGCTTAAGGGGTTAACCCTTCCCTGCTGCAGCCTATTTTTTTGTCATGTAAGTTTTCCCTCCTCGCTTTCTAAAATCCATAACTTTTTTATTTTCCCTCCTACATAGACGTAGGACAGCTTTAATGTTGCAGGACAAGATGTACTTTCTAGAGGGGTCATTCACCGTCCCATAAAATACACTGGCTAACTGAAAAAAAATTCTAAGTGGGGAGAAATGTGAGAGAAACTTACTTGCGCCGTGTTTGCGGGGGTTTCATTTTATGGTGTTTAATTAATTGCGGGGTTTCCCTTTCTGGTGATGCGAAATTGTGTTTTTTTCTTTTTGTTTTAGTACTAAAAAAAAAAAATCCAAAAATTTTCTGTTCTGGAAATGTGTGCTTTCTCTGCAACCAATAACTTATTTCTTCTTCCACCTAGGACCCAAGTGAGGGGGCATTTTTTACGGACTTAACTGTAGTTTCTTTTGGAATCGATTTGGGGTAGATACAACTTTTTTGATCACTTTTGTTTTATTTTTAGGGGATGTGAAATCACCCAAGAAAAAAACGCAATCTTGGCAACTGGAATTTATTTCTTCGACGGTGTTCAGTGTAGGGAAAATGATGTTGATTTTTAATAGTTTGGGGCCCTTTTAAAGGGAGTAGGTTACCAATTTGTCAACTTTTTTATTTTTCCTTTATTTTTTATTTGTAAAATGGCAAAAGTGGGCGATTTTAACTTTTGGTTGTTTTTAGTTTTTTTTTACACTTTAAAACATTTGTTTTGATCCTTTTACTAACACTTGGTTCCCCCCGGGGGAAAATAACCCTAGCGCAAACAACTCACATAAGTGAACACTTCACACCCAGGGGAAGAGAGGGAAGATTCCCGCCACGAACGATAAGGGTAAATTCCCAATAACTTTATTTTTCTTCCCTTAAAAAAAAATTTTTTTTCGGTCAATACAAGGATGAAAAAAAGTTAGGCATAACCCGTTTGCAAACAACATAGCACACGCCGGCGCGTTTTGGGGTCAAGTCCCCTTACTCTTGGTTCTTGTGCATGTTTTTTTTCGGGAACTGTGTTTTTAAATACCATCTTCAAGTTTTCCCCTCTGGGATGTCGAAAATTTCACCAAACAAAATTTTAAAAAATCTACTGACAAAATAAGGGGTTTTTTTTTAAAAAAAAGTGGTTTGTTACCATGCAAAAAACTAGATTCAAAACTGGCTACAACTGGGTTCCAATATAAATTGATAATGGGTTTAAAGATATAAATTATTATATTGGACTTTTTGTCGGGGGTTTTTTAACCCAAGGGGTGCGTTTGGGTAGCTGAAGATCCCCCCGCTTCTCTTGATAATAATTTTTTGTGTAAATTCCCTCCCCTGCATAAGCGCTTCACCTTCTCTATGCCTATAAATGATAATGTGAAGACATTCCCCGCATGAGCTGTAGAGAAATGTTTCGATACGGCCGAGGATTTAAATGTGACTGGCCGAACTGCATCTGAGTGATGCCTCCGAATTCTGATTTTAAGTGGGCCCGTAGTGCATCCCACATATAACAATTGACCAGGTAGATGACAAATTTCGTATTACAGTTAATATGTGATCATATTTCAAAAGTTTTGCCATTACTTAAGGAGCTGAAAACTTTAGTTTTTTCCACATGATTACATGCGGTGCATATCGCATGTCCACACTTAAAAAAAACCTTTGCTTTCCAGCCACGGTTGAATTTCTGTTTTTTTAGATTGGAATAAACTAGGGGAAAGAATAGCTCCCATACTGAGTGCCCTTCTTGCTACATATCTCACATTTTGTTCTATAGCTTCCTTGATCCTAGCATTGGTGTAAAGCAAGGGAAGATGTTTTTTAACAATCTGTACGATCTGTGAATATTGTCGGCTGTAGTTGGTACTAAATGTAATACTCCTATTAGATGTTTTCACAAGGTTTTTCTGATTACTCTGGACAAGAATGCTGCGGTCCATAAATTCAACTTTTTGTGTAGCTACCTGAAGATGATCCTGTCTATTACACACTCTTTTTTGATGTATAATAAACTCCTGATTATCGCTACAGTTCCTTCTAAGGCGATATAACTCTCCTAGTGGGATGTTGCATGTAACATGCCCCGGGTGACAGGATGAGGCCAGAAGTGTAGAGTTCTGGGCTGTGGATTTCCTTTAAGGACTAACTTGGATAGATTCTCCTTCCACAGGTGTAGATAGAATAACATCCAAGAAGTTAATATGGGATTTATTCCATATGTAGGTAAATTTTAGATTTTTAGTGTTCCCATTCAGGCATTGCACAAAATTATTGATCTGATCTGTTGCCCCTGACCATATAAACAGACAATCGTCTATATATCTGCAGTACCAGTAGGTTTGGCCAAAAAATGGATTATTGTCATTAAATAAATACAATTCTTCAAAGGAACACCAATGCTAGGATCAAGGAAGCTATAGAACAAAATGTGAGATATGTAGCAAGAAGGGCACCCAGTATGGGAGCTATTCTTTCCCTTAGTTTATTCCAATCTAAAAAACAGAAATTCAACCGTGGCTGGAAAGCAAAGGTTTTTTTAAGTGTGGACATGCGATATGCACCGCATGTAATCATGTGGAAAAAACTAAAGTTTTCAGCTCCTTAAGTAATGGCAAAACTTTTGAAATATGATTACATATTAACTGTAATACGAAATTTGTCATCTACCTGGTCATTTGTTATAGTTGTAAGTTGCAATATGTGGGATGCACTACGGGCCCACATAAAATCAGAATTCGGAGGCATCTCTCAGATGCAGTTCGGCCAGTCACATTTAAATCCTCGGCTCATGCGGGGGATGTCTCCACATTATCGTTCATAGGCATTGAGAAGGTGAAGCGCTCGTGTAGGGGAGGGAGTTTACATAAAAAATTATTATCAAGAGAGGCGTGGTGGATCTTTCAGCTGGCCACACGCACACCCTTAGGATTAATTACCCAACAGGACATAACGTACCAATATTAATAATTTATATCTTCTCACCATTATGGGCATATTTATATTGTGAACCCAGGTTGTAGCCAGTTTGCAATCTAGTTTTTTGTATAGGTATACAAACCACTTTTTTTTTTTTTATTCTCTATTTTGTCAATACGATTTCTTTAGAATTTGATTGGTGAAATTTTCTGACATCACACAGGGGCAGTACCGGAAGGTGGCTATTTAAACACACTAGGTCCCGCCACAAACATGCACGATAGAACCAAGAGTAAGGGACTTGATCCCGAAACGCGTCGGCGTGTGCTATGTCTGTTTGCAAACTGGTTATGCCCTGACCATTGTTTTTCAACCTTGTACTTGACCTGAAGAAAAAAGTTTTTTTTTATGGAAGACAAATAAAGTTATTGGATTTTACCCTTATCGTCTCGTCGGGCTGGAATCTCCTCTCTCTTCCTCCTCGGTGTGAAGCTGCTTCACATTCATGTGAGTTGTTTGCTGCTAATTAAGTTGGGAGTTGTCTGCCCATTATCTGCTTGCTCCACCGGGACACTTGGATCTTAGAAGGTGAGCTGGTTTATATGTACATGTTTCTGAAAACATAACCAGTAGGGTACACAATTGTTAATACATTCTATTGCGTTGTATTAACAATGCAATAGGATGTATAAAGATGGCAGGAAGTGGAAAAACACGGCTTCCAGCCGCCATGTAACCAGATTGGCACTACACAATCTTGCCGTGGTGGTGTCGTTCGCAGTGAGAGGAAACGTTGCTCATTCACTAAGATTCTTTGGCCGCCACAACATCTGAGGGGTTAGAAAGCAGGGAACAGAGCTCTGTAACCAGATTGGCACTGCACAATCTTGCCGTGGTGGTGTCGTTCGCAGTGAGAGGAAACGTTGCTCATTCACTAAGATGCTTTGGCCGCTACAACATCTGAGGGGTTAAAAAGCAAGGAACAGAGATCTGTCCCCTGCTTTTACCAGTGGGTATCAACTGCAATTAGCAGCCAGCCCCCGCCTCCTATGTAGCAGGAATGCAGAGCAATCCCACTACATAGTCGTTTACTTTATGACGGACTCATAAATCAAATGTCAATAAAGGGTTAATGCAATTTAGGAAGCGCATGTTTTTCCTGCTAAAGGTGGATGAAAACTGTAAAAATTCGTTAGCCAATGATCAATAATATGGGGCTAACGAAAATAAAGAAATAAAAATGAATTTATTGAATATATATTTATTAGTTTATTTTCGTTACACCCATATTATTGTTCATTTTATATACACATCGGCACAACTTCATGAGTCTTATCATTTCATTTCTGGCATGTACAGTTTTATTATAGATTGCATTAGAAAACTCATAAGATCGTCGCTCGCTCTCCCATTGGCCCAAATAATCGCGCCTCTTTTAACTTAGCCAATCACAAACAGAGCTTGCTCTGCATTTCTTTTCCCCATAGAACTCTATGAGATAAGTAGCTCACCCACTTATTGGCTAAGCAGGACGAGCCCCTCTTCCCTCCCAACCAATCACAGTACTAGAATATTTCCCATCGACAGTAATAACTTTTAGGTCGCCCTTCTATCGCGCTCTTCTTGCTCCACTCAAAATCGACGCACTACATATGATTGTTGGATTCATATCTGCCGGCTGGTCTCAACCAATCAGCTCTTGTCTTCAGTTTTTACTTTATTTTTAACTGTCCCGCCTTTTCATTTTCATCAATACTACTCCATAGGTCATAATGGGTCACTGTCGCTCCTATTCTGATTGGTTGGAATTCTGCCGACCAATGAAAAGCGCTTACAGAATTTGAATTACTGTATTTCCCGGCAGTTTTCAATATCCCAATTCCAGATGTAGTGCCGGTCCCGCGTTGTTAGTGATTTTATTTATGTATGTTTATAGGTTTTAGCTCTTTTACAGAGAATGTTTTACACCTAATAAAAACAATTCATTTACTAATACTCCATGCCGCACGGAGCTGAGATTTCAGTACCCCCATCTCTCCATAGACTACAATGGGACAAAGTAGCTCGCACTCTGATTGGCCGGGATAGCCAAGCCCCCGCTAGTTCAACCAATCAGCTCTTTTCTGCATTTTTTTACTGTATTTTGAACTGTCCCGCCTTTTCATTTGATTGGTCAACACTACTCCATAGATTATAATGGGTCACTGTCGCTCCTATTCTGATTGGCTGGTTTCTGTCGACCAATGAGAAGCGCTTACAAAATTTTAATTACTGTATTTCCCGGCTATTTCCAATATCCCAATTCCTGATATTGCGCCGTTATTGATTTTTTGTTAGTGATTTTATTTATGTCTTTTTTTAGAAGGTCTGAGATCTTTTTCAGATAATGTTTTACACCTAATGAAAAAAATTTTTGAAACATACTCTATGCCTCACGGAGCTGAGATCTGAGATGTATTTCTTTTGCGATCTTATATATTTTTCCTTTAATTTTAATTGATCAACTTTTACAATACATTTAATCGTTTTTAGACAACTTTGATATTCATCTTTATTAATGAAATTATTTTATAGACAACTCATTTCTAGGATTGTACTGTTGTAACAGTCGACCTAGAGCAAATTTTGCCCCATTACGTTCTAGCTTCACTCCGCCTCCTCCGGCTCAGGTGGACCACATTCAACGAGGTCTGCCTGTCAGAGCTGCAATGCGCCGCACTTTGCTGACCCGCGATCATTCATGCATCGGAGTATTCGAATGTGGTGCGTCCCGCCCCAGAACGCCCACACCGTTCCCATTGCACGCCCCTTCATGTTAGGCACATCTGAAAGTGGCGAAGGTTGCGCCTAACACCGCATCACTGCGTCCGACAGTGGATTCAGACTGGTGAGGCGCAGTTTCTGCCAGAAATCAGGCGCAAATCCCGATCATACATGTCGCCCAAAATGTCTTGATTTTTTTTTGCGCTGAGATCAGCTCTTAACTTGCACATGTCCAACTCCGCAATGTTTCAGCACTTTTTGTACAAGAATGAGCTTAATGGCAAAATTTACAACAGGTGTTTGATCCCCGAATCGTCCAATAAAGTTAGGGAATTTATTTGAATTGGGATTTAAACAGCCCTCCTCATCATACTGTTCACATTCTGACATCATGAGACAAAGACAGCACCTTACAATTGATCAACAGTACTTCACCATTGCAAGGCTTCAAGCAGGATGCTCTCAGATGAAAGTGGCCACTGAGCTTAGAGTATCACAGGGTATCATCAGCAGGTTACAACAGAGATACAGAGAGACTGGAAGAGTCACAGAAAAATGCTTCACTAATACAGATGTTTTACCACTAAATTCTTATGACCATTATATGATGAAAATATTGTATCCCAAGGCTTACTCCTATAACTAATGGGACCACTGTGCTGAAAACATTTACTACCATTAACTTAGCTTTTTGCACCATACATTTGCCAGACAACCAGACCTCCCGCTAACTTGTTTCTTTCTAGCTTGAAGCAATGCTGGCATCATCATTGATAATACCCTTTTATCTAAATGTGACTTATTTTTTTAAATGAATCTGTATGTTTACCTCAAAGTGTCCAGAAAAATATGTGCTTTTCTGTATCCAATCCATATTAAAAAACATATACTTGATAAGCCCACTGCATTCGACACTGGAGTGATATTCTACATTGGACACTTGAAAAACTATGAATGAAGTCTTTCACTGGCATATTTATCATGTTTTTTCCTCTTGGGGACATTTTCAATACTTTGTTATTTGCCTGGATGTGGTCCTAGTATTTGACATACATTAAGATAATAAAACATTTTATTATGTGGAAAGTAACAAGAAATTGTATCTTGGGTTCAACTTTTTTTCTTTAGCTGTGCCTCACAAAGTTCAGAAACAGTTTTCTTTCATGTGTTACTGTCTCCTGAGGAAAAGGGGATAAGGCGATGTGTCCCTGGACAGGATCTATAACTCATTATGTCAATCAAACTCCACTTCAGAGGGGAATAAAGAGATTTGTATCTCAAAGCTGTGCATAACGACTTCTCGGCTTTTCATTTCATATTTATGAGGAGTTTACTTTGAAGTGTTTATCAGGCAATACGCAGAAACATGAGAGAGCTTTGCCTGCAACCATGTTCAAGTGTCTAATCTGTTAAATGCTTACTGAGCAGGCTACTTCATCTGTGCATGCAATGTAAAACTAAGGCAAATAAATAAACTTTGTGTTTTGGCCGTTTCAAAATACAAGAATAATAATCATAATGATGAACAAAATCCTTTAAAATGGCAATTAATTGTAATATGAAAAATGTATCAAAGCTGCTTTATGCCACATAAAAAGGAGAAAGGCAATTTCTTTTACTAGGATATACTAGGTATCAAAACAGGAGATGTGTAGAATATGCCCTACAAAACGGAAAGAATGTGCATGAAATGATCACAGAGTTTACTCTGCCTGAACTGTGATGATGATCAGTGTATCAAAGGAGTCTAGTTCTCTCTAGTCTTTCTGAGTTTTAGGGCAACCCCTGGCAGCTGACCGAAGTACAACATCGTCATCAGGCTTTGAAGATATCAAGTAGGCTTTATACTTTCATAAACAGAGAAAACTGTATGCACTAGTTTGACATTTAAGATTTAATTAGTTAGTTGAACTGTGTGTATTTTAATGGTGCAGAAGATACTGCATTGGGAGTTCTATCTTCTCTTCAATGGTCTACTATGCTTCTAGGAGTAAAGCTCTGAGACACTAGAGAGGAAAGAAACTTGTAATTATGTGCATAGTTGGACTCACCTTAGGGTGGATTTTTACTTAGTGTAATTTTAAACTATGGATTTGGCCATAGGAAATCTCCTGCTATGTGGATTTTAATGCAGATTTGCCACTGACTACTTTCAGATCTCATCCTTTGCTAACATATAATGTATTACTATCCAAGAGTAAAGTCAATAATCTCACATTTCTTTAAAAAAAAAAAAAATGGTGTCATGTGGCCTTGAGCATCAATTACAGCTTGACAGCAATGTCTCATGCTATTCACAAGCCAAGTTATTGACTGCTGAGGTCATCCCTCAGGTCATTGAGGTTCATGGGTAAAGAGTTATGAGCTTCTACACAGCAACCCCCACAAAATTTTCTAGGGGGTTCAGGTCTGGAGAAAGTGTAGGCCTCTCCATTTGAGGTACTCCAGTCTCCAACAGCTGTTCCCTAGTGATGCGATCTTGATGAGCTGGAGCATTGACGTCCATGAAGATGAAATTAGACCTGTGTTGTTAATGCAGGGGCACAATAACTGAATTAATGATGACTAGACACTCCTGTCCACACTATAAAACCACCACCACCACCAAAGGCTTGTTTGGTGACAAGAGTGGCTGATGTATAGTGCTCTCCTTGACATCTTCAGCAATGTTGGCAGCCATCGTTTCTGCTCAGAACGAATCGACTTTCATCAATGAACAGCACTGAGGGCCATTGGTCCCTCGTCCAGCATAGATGCTCCCTGGCCCATCTAGCATGAAGACAATGCTGATGTAAACCGCTACAAATGTTCTAACGTGACACTTGGGTGCCTCTAACCTCCCTTCAACGTGCCTGGAGTCGTGTGGAATTCATCATCGGTTTCACAGGGCATTGCTGATTACACTCTGTGACCACTTCCATCTGAGAGCATCTGTTGATCAGTTATAAGGTGTTGTCTTGGTCGCATGATGTCAAAATGTGACCAGCATGCTGAGGCGGATTGTTTAAATCCCAAATCAAATTGATCCCCTAAATTTATTGGTGATTCAGGGATCAAACACCTGCTGTGAAATCTTCCATGAAGCTCCTTGTCAGAAATCAGCAAGTTGTGTTAAAAGTACTGAAACAATGAACATTTGGACATGTGCATTTTACAGTTAAGAGATGGTCTTATTTAGTGCAGTTAAAACCTGTTTTAAGAACTGTTATGTTCATCCTGAAATTCCAGTCAAAAGCCAAATATCCCTAACCTTTTCTGATATATATATATATATAATATATATATATATATATATATAATATTATATTATATATATTTGTAACATACACGCACACACACACATATATATGTGTGTATGTATGTTACAAACGGGATAGGGACTGTAGGTTTGTTCTTAAGTTGAATTTGTATGCAAGTTGGAATATACATTTACTATATAACTCCAGCAACATTGTTTTTAGGTTTGGGTAGTGCAGGGGAGGGTTCACTCCCATTTTACATTTGTGCCCTTGTTTACAAGATGTCACCTCACTTTCTGTCTCGCAAGTGCTACTGTGGCATGCTGTTTGACACAATGTCGGACTGGTGTACCTAGAGCCCACCAGTAGAATCTCATTCTGGGGGGCCCACCTGTGGAGTTGATTCTGGGGCCCTCCAGTGAAGTTGACTCCTGGTGCAAAACCTACATCTACTCTACATTGCTGTGTTGCTTTGAAACCTGAAACTGCAAGTGCCAGGATGCCATAGCAGCACATTAGGGTGCTTTCAAACGCAGATGCGTTTTTGGATGTTTTTTTGTGCAGAACTGTACAGCATTAATTGCTGTGCCTTTCTGCACAAAAAACGCATCTGAAAAAAACACATCCGAAAAACGCATAAAAAATGCACCTGCATTTTTTATGCGTTTTTCGGTTGTTTTTTTGTGCACTAAATCAGCTTAGAGCATAGAGCAGGGTGAGCTGGGTGTGCGACATCATGACTGTGATGTGTATGGTTGTCATTGGCTGGAAAAAGCACATGACCTCGTTTTGTATAGAACAGCGTTTCCTGTTCAGTATCAGTCTTTCAGTGTCTATCACTAAAGCAAGACGTGTGCTACGTGTCTCTCAATACAGCTCATCTCAGAGACACATTTCTTCTCTTTATTCATACAGACAACTATGCTTTTAGCTGTGAACATTAGAATATAGGTAGATTAGAGAATTTCAGTTCTTATTTAGTTAGACTTTTAAAGAAGTAAAGAAGTATCTAGCGCTGTACAGCAGCGGGGGGGGGGGGGGGGGACAAAACAGAAAGACAGGCTTTGGAAAGGAGGGTATATTGTGTAGTCCAGACTCTGCTTTGAACCTTCATTGAAATGGCATTTTTTTTGGCCAGCACACCTTGCACCTGAGGTGAAATTGTACCTTTTATTTTGTGAATCCCAGTTTTGCTCAAAGAGCCACCTCGTACTTAAATGTGGATACAGTATTTTTCTTGTTACTGTTGGTGTATTTTTTTTGTTCAATAAAATACCTTTTTGTTATGTGTATAACTTTTAAATAGCTGTATTTCACTTTGGTGCAGCCCAGTTTTGTTCATAGAGCCACCTTATACTTAAATTTGGATACAGAAATTTTCTAGTAACTGTTGGTGTATTTTCTTGGTACAAAAACCACCTTTTCTTATCTGTATAACTTTTAAATAGCTGTATTTCACTTTGGTGCAGCCCAGTTTTGTTCAAAGAGCCACCTTGTACTTAAATTTGGAAACAGACATTTTCAAATAACTGTTGATGTATTTCATTGGTGCAAAAACACCCTTTTATTATCCGTATACCTTTTAAATAGCTGTATTTCACTTTGGTGCAGCCAAATTTTGTTCAAAGAGCCACCTTGTACTTAAATTTGGAAACAGAAATTTTCTAGTAACTGTTGGTGTATTTCATTGGTGCAAAAACCACCTTTTGTTATCCGTATAACTTTTAAATAGCTGTATTTCACGTAGGTGCAGCCCAGTTTTGTTCAAAGAGCCACCTTGTACTTAAATTTGGATACAGAAGTTTTCTAGTAAGTGTTCTCGTGTGTCATTGCGGCAAAAAACGCAATTTCTCATCTGTGTAACTTTTGAATAGTTTTATTGCGCTCGGTGAATCTCAGTTTGTTGCAGATAGCGCACTTGTATGATAGTTTGTTGAAAGCTATCAATTCCTAGTCCTACTGGGCAGTTGTAAATCCTTGGGACTGAAGGAAGAACACTGTTGATTTTGTCTTACGGTTCTTCCACCAGACCGCATTTCACAGGTATTCGCTAGAAACAATTCTGTTTCTAATCCTAGTTGGCTGTTGGAGGTTAGAGGGATTTAAGAATAGCTGTGATTTGCCATCTTTCAATAAGAGACTGTCAAAACCTCTTCCATACCTTTTTAAATTTTTATCTTTCTAAACATGGAGCGAAATGCAGTTGGTAAGCGAGCAAAGAGGTGTGTAGGACATGGAAGTAGAGGTACGAGAGAAGGTGCTCCTTCCAGTGTTGGCGACAACACGCAAGCCAGCGGATCATCGGTTGCAGGACCGTCAGGCCTGTCATCGCTGGGTTGGTGCCCTGTGAATCTCAGTAACAAACAGCATTGCCAATCTGTTATTTAGTGGTTAATGCAACCTGCATCCAGCAGTCTTACCTCCTCGTCCTCCCAGTCATGGTCACTCCGGCCCTGCTAGCTGAACTTGCGTGATCCACGTTTACAGCCTCAACTACCTTGATCAGTAATTTCCTTCAACCCACTTGACAGTAGAATGCAGGATTTTCAGACAGGCCTTGTTGACCTACCAGGGACATCTGTTTCATTTGCTTCACATTCTAAAGTCACGGTGGAACAATGTCACCAGTAGAATGGCAATTAGCTCTAGCAGCAGCAGTATTGGAAAACGAGTTGTTTTTAATATAGTTTATTTCTTATTGCGAAATTCTCTGCTGATGGTCCATAAGGGCACCAGTGCGGATTTTTGGGTCATGCTGCATTACAGGATATGGATAGTCAATGTCCATTTCACTACATACTGCTTCAAAGACTACTTTCTTCTGGCACTTTTTAATCTGTGGGTCATGCAGGTTTAAGTGTCATGCTGCGGTCAAGGACAAGCATAGTCAATGTCCAGTTCAAGTAAAATGATTGTTCAAATAATACTGCCTTCTGGCACTTTTTAATTTGCAGGTTTAAGGGTCATGCTGTGGTACAGGACAGGGATAGTGAATAGTCTGTGACTTTTTTTCTGTGACTCTTGTTGCCTAATTGTCTTGCCTAAGATGCCTAAGATGTAGCACATATCCAGTTTCCTGTTGTGGATGTTAATTCCAGCTTCTCCAGCCCTGTTTGGGTGTAAGAATGAAGGTGTTGTTCCTCTCCCATAAACTTTAATGGTCATTGGCGATAATCTGTTATCGACTATCGGATATCGTCATGATAATTGCTGATATCGACTATCGAATCGTTGACACAATCGCTCATCACTAACAATGACAGATTGTGGAGGTGGCAGCAGCATGAGTAGGCCACAGAGTGGCCCAATGACATAGCATGGAGGTGGCGGCAGCATGAGTAGGCCCCAGTTTGGCATAATTACACAGTGTGGAGGTGGTGGCAGCAAAAGCAGCAGCAACATCAGGCTGGAAAGTGGCACAATTACATAATTTTGATGTGGCGGCAGATAGGTGACATAATGAGGAGGTGGCGGCAGCAACAGCATCAAGCCAGAGAGTGACATGGTGACATAGCCTGGAGGTCACAGCAGCAGCAGCAGCATGAGGAGGCCTGAATGGTGATGTGGCAGCAGCAACAGAAGGCTACATAATGGCCCAGTGAAGAGTGGGGAGGTGGGTGCAATACCAGTCCCTGGCAACGATGGTGGGTGGTAGAAGGAGCAGCTGGCAGCAGATGTGTGGCAGCATCAGAATAGTAGCTGAGGCAGGTAGCCAGAAGTATCCAGGGTTCAGGGTCTGCTCCAGGTGCTGGTGAGTACCTTCCTCACTAGGCAGGTGAAGAAAGCTGCTCATCAACGACTCCAGACTCAGGTTGCTGCTGATGGAGCTGGTACTGCTCCCCCCCACCCCACAACAGCAGCCATGGCAGAGGTACGTGAGCGCTGAGGAACCCCCCGATCAGACCTGCGAGAGGATGGATGATGGCGCAGATAAACAGCGGCCAACTGACTTCGTAGAATATCTCTATAGTACTGTTATCATCCCAGCCCTCGCCCATCTCTTCGACTGATCATTAACCTCTTGCACCTATCCTTCCTCATTTAAACACACTACCATCGCGCCCATCCTTAAGAAACCATTTCTTGACCCCTCCTCTCTGTCCAACTATCGCCCCATCATACTGCTTCCATTTGCCTCCTTGAACAGCACGTCTATCTTCAACTGTCTTCTCATCTGTCCACCAACTCGCTCCTTGACCCACTGCAATTGGGCTTCTGACCCCACCACTCTACCAAAACCACCATAACCAAAGTAACCAATGACCTAGTAACTGCCATCGCATGAGCTGCCATTGGCTGACATCAAAACTACACAGGGTAGTACTCCTGTCCGCTTGGATCATCAGGAAATCATTAATGGCCTTTCTCTGTTCATAGATTTCCCTCTGTTTTTCTCTTTTTTTTTTCCTCTCTGTTTTTCTCTGTTCATAGTTTCTCTGTCCTGTTCAGCTCAAAGAGGGTGTGCTTGGCGGTGTTGGAATGGCTGAAGTGCGTGCAAAGTTTCCTGTCCATTTTTAGAATGTCTTGCAGATGGGTGGAAGACTTGAGGAACCGTTTGACAACAAGATTAAACACGTGCACCGTGCAGGGCGTATGGCTCAGTCCTCCTCGGCACAGCACAGACACCATGTTCTTTCCATTGTCTTTCACCATGGTTCCGCCACCGAGTAGGTGATTTCACCACCAACGCTCCGCACTTACTGACTGCTACCAATGCTGCCTTGGTGAGCCCCTGTGCCGCTACTTTATGGGCCAAAAGGGACCTGTGAAGCAGGTGGTCTACCCCTTGGCCGTTTGGCTCCCAACCTCGCACTCCTGCCAACCTGCTGACTCCCATCCACACTGCCGACTTGCTGGCTGCACCACTGCCTGACACGCAAGCTGCCGCCCTCTTCTCCCAATGATGAAGCCCTTGCTTCACCCGGCTCCCAAGTGCGATCAGCTACATCTTCAGCTATTAGTGTTTGCCCGTCACTACTGTCCTCCTCAATGGTCTTGGTGTACAGAGCCTGACCGCTCGCAATACTACTTGCCCGCCTACTGCAAGAAGCAGCGGATGTCTACCCCACCTCTTTGCTGCTCAGTAGCTGCTCACTGTCCTCAAATAGTTCATCCTTGCTGTATAGTGGTGTATTTGGTATGGTTGGAATTGCATCAAACTGCAGAATACAGATAACACATTATTTATACCAAAGAGTGAACGGCATAAAAAAACCTGCAAGCATGGCGCAAGTAAATTTTTTTCATTAATTTTTATGCGGTTTCCAAGTATATTTTATGGAATTGTGAATGACACCATTAGAAAGTGCATCTTGTCCCACAAAGTAAAAGCTCTCATGTGGGGGGGTGGACTAGACCAGTGGATAAGGAGATCCATGTCTTGCAAATAAGCATTGAAGATATATGTGCCCACAATATCTCATGTAACCTAATGCCATCTACTAAGTGTGTAATATATAATGACATGCTGTCTACTAAAGGTGTAATGCATAATCCCATACCATCTACCGAGGGAGAGCTGTATAATTCCATGCCGTCAGATGAACGGATAACGTTTAATCCTATGCTGTCTACTGAACGGGTAATGTATGATTCCACGCCATCTAATGAACGTGTTAGATATAACCCCAAACCGTTGATGGACAGTGTAAATCTGGAAGGGAATTTAAAATGTTTAATCACAAATGCCAGAAGTCTTGCAAACAAAATGGGGGAGCGTGAGGCGCTAGTTCTAGAGGAGCAGATTGATGTGGTTGGTATTGCTGAAACATGGCTGGACTCCGCGCATGATTGGGCTGTCAACCTTCAAGGTTTTAATATATTTAGGTAGGCCAGAGCAAATAGGAGGGGAGGAGGAGTGTGTCTGTATGTACGAAGTGATATGAAGGCAAATGTGAAAGAGGAAATAGAGGACAAAGTTGCTGAAGATGTGGAAACATTGTGGGTGGAAAACATTATTTTTACCGTAATCTATAGACCCCCGAACATCACTGAGGAAATAGAGGAATAGATGCATAATCAAATGGTGAAGGCCGCACAGGCATGTACAGTGGTAATAATGGTTGACTTTAATTACCCAGGCATTGACTTGGGTCACGGTTCTGCATCAACTGAAAAGGGAAGGAAGTTCCTCAATCTGTTACAGGATAATTTTATGGGGCATTTTTTGGAGGATCCCACTAGAAGTGATGCTCTGTTGGATCTGGTTATTTCTAACAAAGCAGAACTTGTTGGAGCGGTCACTGTCTCTGTACATCTAGGTAACAGCAACCACAATATAATTCATTTTAGTGTAAACTGGGAAAAAGAAACAGAGCGGGAGGGCAAAAACATTTAATTTTAAAAGGGCCAATTTCCCCTTAATGAGGGACGCAATACAGGACATGGAGCAACTATTAGCAAATAGTGATGTAGAAGCCAATTGGGAAAGTTTTAAATATACTCTGGGGGAACTTAAAGCAAAATTTATTCCTATGGGTAAAAAGTATAGGCTAATCGCCTATATTTGTTACCCATAGGAATATATTTTGCTTTAAGTTCCCCCAGAGTATATTTAAAACTTTCCCAATCTTTTCTAACTTTCCTAAATCCAACGTGGCTTCTATCTTCTGTAAAAAGGGCAATAAATACTAAAAAAGAGCTTAACAAAATCTGTAAAAAAAAGTGATAAAAGAAGCTAAAATTCAAAATGAAAGGCAGAGGGACAAGGACAGTAAGACAAACCCAAAGAAATTCCTTAAGCATATAAATGCCAAAAAGACAAATTCGGAGCATGTAGGACCCTAAAAAAACTGTCACTGTGGACCAGGAGAAGGCAGAGGTACTAAATAGGTTCTTCAGCTCAATATATACTAATGATGAGAAAGCAGTTGATGGGGGTGGGCCCAGTGCAGATGTAGGTGGTGCCAGTACTGTTAATGCAGCATCTGCTATATTTGATTGGCACAGTGTAGAAAAGGTCCAAGCCAAGTTAAATAAGCCTAATGTGAACAAGGCTCCAGGCCCTGATAGCATACACCCAAGAGTTCTTAAAGAGCTCAGCTCAGTTATCGGTGTGCCCCTGTATATGATATTTAGAGATTCTCTTGTGACTGGTATATGTCTATGTAGATGGAAAAATAAAAAAAGTTAATGCTCTTGGAAGGCAAGGAGGAAAAAACTAACGCCTCAACCAAAACCAAAACGCTGTGTCCTTAAGGGGTTGAAGTTTTGCTGGGAAGTTTTGCCCACCCCTAATCCTGTGAGGAAAAAGATTAATCCATTGTCCTTTTATGTATTGCTTTGGTCATTGCCCTGAGACTATTCTAATCTATTTCTAAAGACACACAATCACCAGCTCACCTTAAAGATATATCAAATAAATATTTGAGGGTGCACAGATAAATCCAGAAGGCTACCAGTAATAGCAAGTGAATATCATCAGCACCAATAAAAGTGAAGTTTTATTTAGACATCTAGAGATGAGCGAGCAGTAAAAAGCTCTAGTTCGATTAGAAACTCAAACTTTAGTGTGTTAGGTTCGAGGTTATATTTGAACTAGAACTCAAACCCCATTAAAGTCAATCGGAGAAGATGTTCTGGTTAATTTTTATACCTATACAGGTGAGGAGAAGCTGGACTTGTCATCCATAACAGTAAACTGGATATGTGGAACAACTTAGTGAAGAAAATTTGGCTCTAAAAGTGACAGAAAAAAATTGAGAGGCTAAAATACTTAATTCCTTCCAATGGCTAACTGAAAAGATAAGGACAATGTAGCTATAGGAGCAGCAGCGGTAGCAGCTGCTATGGGGCCCTGCATCCTGAGGGGGCCCAAAAGCCCCTTTGACACATAGGAGATTTGGAGACGGTGTGTTATACAATTATTGAATCCCTAAAACTTCAAAGACTGAACTTTTGGGCACTGAGTATGATTTAGCAAATCCAAGCACTCTGTATAATATATATCCATGTATATGAGAGTTAGGTGTTATGTGAAGCTGCAAATGTCACCAAATAACAGCTTCTGGGTGTGGGAAAGATGCAGCCAGCAATACCAAGCTCCCTAACTATTGATGTCTATTGAGAGGAAAATGCTATCTAAGTAATTAAGAGCAGTCTGTACAGTACAGAGAGTGAGATGAAAATGGCGTTCACAAGGCAATACAGTGAAATATATATAACGCTTCTCTGTGCTCTGCACTGATTGGATGGCCGCCAAAAGTGTAGAAAGGTTGTTGAATGGCCGCCAAAAGTACAGAAAGTCGCTCAAAATGAAACTGAAAAGGCGTGTCGAACTAGAACTTTACTCGAACGAACAGTAAGATGTTCGGTTGAGAGTTCTAAAAATCCAAGAAGTTCTACTAGAACTTAACTTTTCTAGAACGGTTCGATCAACACTATAGACATCCATAAAAAAATTTAAAAAAACCGCAATTAAGTATCGCTTACATGTTTCGGGTGTATTAACCCTTAATCGTAGCATATTGGCATAATATTGGTTGTTGTTTTTTTAAAGGTGCTTTGTTCCACATCTTTTTTTTTTTGCCGTGATAAAGGGTTAATAAACCCAAAACGCATCAGCGATACTTATTTTCTGCATATGCAATTTAATGGATGTCTAAATAAAACTTATTTTCTTTTTATCTGTGCTTAATTCAACTTCCATTTGTGATGATATTCGATAATCTTTTTCTAGGCCTGTCTGGAGAACAATAAAGCGATCATTTTGTCATTACCTACTACTTGTAATGAAACTACATAAAAATAAGCAGCACTAACAGAAAACTAAGAATAGTCTGCACTGCATTGAGTTTTATCTTTTCAGAATCACAGCTAGAAAAGGACAAGATTTCACATGTAATTTTTAGTTGCATTCAACTGATAAAATAAATGTAAAAAAATACTTTCAAAAATAAAAAAATTCAAGGAATATTGGTTTTAACATAAATATCAATTTCTAAATTAAATGCCCATTTAAGGAGACAGATCTATGTCAGCTGGTTGTTGCTCAGCCTGTAGAATGGTCAGTTTTGATTTCATCCTATTGAGAACTCCCACCCACTACGCAAACGTTTTTTGGATCCTGGTCATTTTTTAAAGTTGTTGCTATATTGGATTTAATTAAGATTAGTTTTCTGACTCTGCCTATGGAATGCTGCCTGTCATGACCTGTATCTAATTTTTGTTGTATGACTTGCTTGATTCTGGCACTTAATTCCAGGAATATAATATAGAAGTCATTAGCTGTTGCTACTTGAGACTATTCCAAGGACACAACCTGTCCATAAGCTTGTGAAGAGTGCTTTAAAGTGAAGAGTGCAAAATCCCTCAGAGTCTACCTAATTGGGCCCATGCTCTTTTGAGATCTAACCAAGACAGTTGTGTTCATAAGTAAATGCTAAACATTTTGGTCTGTACTTACAAACATGACAATGTGGTAAATAGAAAGCATGATTGGAGTTACATAATGTCATTTTAATTAAGGGGGTGGCAAAGAAAAAAATAATATACACTTTTCAGACTAACGCTACACAAATGCATGAATAAAGTAGAATCGAAGAAGTAGTAAAAGCTTTTGTGTTTAACATTCACACACAGTTTTCAGTAATACACTGTTCCCTTTGAACCCTCATTTTATGTGGTCAAGAATTTTTAAACCTAATAATGCCATATGGCCCATCTTATTCTTATTATCTACGCATATCCATGTTTTACATATATATCTTTATAATTATCTCTCCTGAGTCTTTTTTACCCTCATAAACTGTTTAAACATGCATATCCATCCTCCTACCTGTCTGCCCTACTGGTATTGACATTTTTATCTTCTTAACAGATATTCTAAGAACTGTACATAATTCTTGATAATGCAGTTGCCTTGATAAGTTATTGTGTTAAGTGAAACATATAGAATGACTTATAGAATGAATTAGATAGTTGTCAAAGTCCTTCAGGATAAGAACACCTAACTTTTATCCAGTATATACTGTAAATACAATCAGACACAAGGTGTCAGACATTGAAGAAGTTTTAGAGTATTTTGTTTTATTTAGCAGATTAAAGGCATTTACTCACTACAATGACTAGTTTTTAACATGTAGGGAAAGGTAAATGAGGACTATTACCAAATATATTGCTACATTGATTTTGTTTTGGTCAGGAGTTAAAGAAGATTTTGGGCGACATGTTTGAAAAGAGGCGCTTCCACGTCAGTTTTAAGGCGCATTAAATGAGTGTATAATGCGCCTGAATAAATAAACCTGTCAAAAATCTGTGGTATGCCTTGTATAGCAATTTAATGCGCCTAATTTTGGTGTAAACCAAAAAAAAAGGAACATAGCATATCATTGCTAGCATATTTGATATTTTAAGCGCATTCAAAAGTATCATGCCTGGCATAAAATGTGCCTAGTTTTGGTGTGCGACAGCTAATTTATAAAGAGAATACAGCATCAACAGTATTTTGGTGCAAAGTACACCAAAAATATGGTGCAGCCCTAATGGGACATGTCGCCCTTTATTTCTTCTTAAAGTACACACATTTCTCTGGTTACCAACCACCACTCTTTATTTTCTCTTATCTCTCATTGTGCTAAGCCACTGTCTGTCAGTCCATAATGAATCACTCCAGGCTTAGTCTTATTTGTAGCAACAGACTTTGTTTGGAAAGCTTTCACTCTTTAGAGTTCTGTAGTCTTGTACTTTATAAATTTCTTCATGTCACTGTGGCAGGAGAAGCCAATACTCATTCACTTTTGCAACTCAAAAAAATCTCCTTTTACTCACATGACCCAAACTTGTAATTGTAACTTGTAACTGCAATCTGAATTTGAAAAAAATAAAAATGTGTTTTGTTGAATAATATAAGTAATGTAGTAGCACTTACTAATTTACCTATAGTAGAAAGCTTTGTCTACCTTCTTAAATTTGTGAAATTCTGGCTTTGTGGCTCAGTTCGGTGGCTATGTCATGACCGATTTAGAAGCTCAGGAGTGGGCTGGATTCGCTACAAAGCAACACCGCAAGCCCCCTTGCTTTAAACCACAGACACTAAAAGAATGAATAATCTAGGCAGATGAGTCAGATGTGTTAACCCCATTCATTATTAACAGTAATTGAATGTATTGAGAGTATAGTAGTAAATAACAGTTTGCAAGAGAACAGCCCCGTATATGCAGGCAAAATAACCAAAATATAGTAGTGTGCTAAGCTCTTAGAGTTAGGACCCCCAAAACCTCCAAAATAGTCAGCAAAGAGAAAAAGGGAGCAGCACAACTTAAAAAAAAATTATATTTAATCATCCAAATACACGCCACTGTTAGGGTGCACACTGGTCTCGATCCCCACATAATGCCAGCAAATTTCACAATAGCTGTCTTGTGAAAACTGGCCCTTAAAGTGAGTGCACTGATCCCGGAAGCGCTCTGGCGCCAAATCAATTAAGGAGTGGTCAGAGCAGGATCTTTTTCTACCTCCCTGTTCGAGAACTTCATTTAATACAATGGGTGAAATAAGTAATGAACACGTCATCAATTTCCAAGCAAATATATTTCTAAAGCCGCTATTGACATGAAATTCTCATCAGATGTCAGTCGCAACCCATCCTATCCACACAGGCAAAGAAATCAAACCATAGATGTCCATAAATTATGTGTAATAATGAGAAATGACACAGGGAAAATTATGTAACACGCCTACTGAATGTATTGAAATGTATTAAATACTTTGTATAAAAGCCTTAGTTGTGATGAAAGCTTCAAGATGCCTCCTGTATGGAGAAACTAGTCCCATGCATTGCTTAGGTGGGATTTTGGCCCATTCTTCCACATAAACACTCTTCAAATCCTATAGGTTCCTTGAGCTCCTTCTATGAACTCAGCTTTAGTTCCTTCCACAGATTTTCTTTTGGATTCAAGTTAGGTGTTTGACTGGGCCATTTTAGCACCTTTATTCTCTTTCTCTGAAACCAATTGAGAGTTTCCTTGGCTGTGTATTTGAGATCACTATCTTGCTAAAAATGTCCACCCTTGTTTCATCTTCATTATCATCTTCATGGTAGATGGCAGTAGATTTTTATCAAGAATGTCTTGGTACAGTTTTCCATTCATGCTTCCTTCAATTATAAGAATTCTGTCAGTGCTGTATGCTGAAAAACAGCCCCTCACTATGATGTTCCCACCTCTACACTTCAGTGTTGGTATGGTTTTTTTGGGGTTATATGAGGAGCCTTTCACCTTCCAAACATGGTGTGTATTATGACATCCAAAGAGCTCTTTTTTGGTCCCAAGTGATTAGACTATATTCTCTCAGTATTTAGCAGGCTTGTCTCATTGTTGTTGAGCAAACTGTAAACGCGCTTGAACATGCTTTTTGTTCAGCAATAGAGTCTTGTGTGGTGAGTGTACATACAGGGATAAGGTGAAGGGATCGGAGGTGCAGAACGAGGTTGTATATCTACCTTCATACCTCTACATTTTGTGTTGATCCCTTCTCACTGGAGATGTTATGTGTCAAGCTAATTTGAGGATACATTAAGTATTTGGCTATTATGTCCCTCTTGACTTCCCTATATAAGGTTTAGTACCCCTTCAAAATTATATAGGGCTACTAGAGCCGTAGGATATTATAGTCTACTTGTGGTATATTGTCATTAAGACCTTTATAGCCATTGTTTATCTGTGCATAGGAAGAGTGCTTTCAAGGCATCATTTTTGGATATCTTTTCTGATTGTATGGCTTATGTATCATATATCGTATCACTTTTTGATATCTCTTGTGATTGTATGGCTTATGTATCATATATTTTGGCAATTTGACCACCATTTTAAGTGGACTGTCTATGGCATCTAATCTATCAAGTATTTCTATATTTATCTAGCTATCCGTCCCCTGTACTGGCTAGGGATTATATAGTTTGTACATAGGGTTAGCCTCCTATTGTGGGGCCGTCCTTTTCGGGACGATGACCCTACTTTTGTAAGGGATTGATAGGGATACAGTGAGGGATAGTAAGTTGTATTTTTAGCATCATAAGATAGAACGTTTTCACTTTTTTGATAGTGTGGTGTTTAAGAATTTTTTTTAACTATTATTAATAAAAGGTAAATTTTAGATATAGAGTAGTGGTGTTTAGTTTTCAGTGATTCTGGTGATCCCATACTCTTTAGCAATATTTTTTGTTTTTCTGTGATTTTTTTGAGTGTACATACAGGCCATGGAGGGTGAGTGCGTTACTTATTGTGCTCATTCCAGGTCTTTCTGTAGCTCTCCACAGGTGGTCTTTGGCTCTTGGACAACTCTTTTTACTCCTCTGTCTGAAATCTTGCAGAGAACACCTGGCCATGCTCGGTTTATGGTGAAATTATGTTCTTTCCAGAAATTCTTCTGTAACCAATGCAATCAGTATGTTTTGCAACAATAAGGTTGTGAAGGTCTTGAGATAGCTTACTGGTTTTATCCATCATGAAATGTTTCCTGTGTGGCACTGTTAGGGATGCTCTAGTACCACGCGGCTTGACCTGCCCAAGCTGAGCACTTGCCCCGAAAAGGGTGACCCTGCTTGAACCTCACCCTGAGCTATTCCTAGTTAAATGGATGCCAAACAGACAGATGACAAAATGAACGACAAACAGGGAACAGACACAACAAAGAACAAACAGAGTCATATGAGCTGAGGTCACACCAGGAGAGCACGCAGTACTGAAGGAGAAGACAGGAGGGTTACCAGAAATACATGCCAGGATTCAGAGCCAAATATATCCAAATAGCACAGCACGAACTAACTAGCCAGGATACCGAAGCAATTGCAAGCAGAGACTAACAGGAAGAGGTTTAAATCCCCTCAGCCAGGGATTGGCCCAGATACTTAACCCATTAAGCACCATGCAGAACCCTGGCTGAGGCTGCAACAGACAGCCCTAAAAGGGGCAGTAGTGTAGTTCTAACAGTACCTTCCATTTTAAGGGGGCTACCAGACCCTTAAGTCTAGGACTGGGCTTCAGAGGTAATTTCTTGTGAAATCCCCTCACCAAAAGATCAGCATGAACCAAGGAGGTAGGTACCCATGCCCATTCCTCTGGTTCATATCCTTTTCAGGTATTGATGAGCGTTCCTGATACTTCAGGAATCCACAGTTCTTTGTACTTCAAATTCTAGATCCCCCTCTACCTGGACTAGAGGGAGAGGACTGATCGGATGTATGTATTTTTTGAGTAGAGACATATGGAATGCTTTATAGATCTGAAAGGTTGGCGGTAGGCGAAGGCGAAAAGTCACTGGATTAATAACCTGTAAAATCAAGTATGACCAATAAATTTGGGAGCCAATTTACGACAGGTAACTTTTGACATGATGTTCTTGATAGCGAGCCAAACTTTATCCCCCACTGCAAACCCAGGCCCTGCAGTGCGTCTCTTACCACCATTCTTTTTATATATGGACTGGGATCTCCTCAGGTTTGTTTGAACCTGGGCCCAGACTGTACAAAGTTTTTCTGATTCTATCTCTACCTTGGGGTTATCGGAAGCAGACAAAGAGTGAGAACTAAAGCATGGATGGAGGCATAATTACAGAAAAATGATGAAGTATTCATGGAGACATGATGACGATTATTGATGGCAAACTCTGCCAGAGAAAGGTAAGTTGTCCAGTCAGTCTAGTTATCTGTACAATAGCACCTAAGGTATAGTATTGCTCAAAAGTGTGATTAAAACGCTCTGTCTGACCATTAGACTCAGGATGAAACATCGAGGAAAAGGGTATCTGGATTATGCGTTTAGTACAATAGGTCCTCAAGAACTTAGCCACAAATTGTACCCCACTCTATAAAACAATGATCTCAGGAATCCTGTAAAGGCAATCTACATGGTCAATAAAAAGTTGTGACAAAATTTTAGAGCTAGGAAGCTGAGACAGTGGCACAAAATGACACATCTTGCTGAAACAATCGACAAATACCCAAATTACTATCTTTCCCTCAGAGAGAGGTAAAACTGTAATAAAGTCCATGGACAAATACGACTACGGTCTTTAGGAAACAGGTAAAGGATGAAGTTCTCCAATATGCCTGACACAAGGACCTTTACCAGAGCACAAGTCATACAGGCTGAAACTGGCAGGGGTTTAAA